>VYZS01089102.1:5158-41496 GCA_013400695.1 Neodrepanis coruscans | reverse complement strand
TGAAGTCTTCCACCCCACCCCCTGCGGAGGAAGTCTGTTTCACCTTGGTGGATTACCTTTTCCCTTCCTCAGTTTTGCCAACAACTCATGCTTTTAATTCCCAAAAGGAATCTAGCCCATAACATAAACTCACGCTGTGAATATAGGCAAATGGCTACAACTGTATAATCTGGAAAAGTTAGAAACAAAAGAACTAATTTCTACGAAAGAAAAAGAAAAAACCAAACATCTAAGAGGGAACAGATGATAATGATAGTGGATTGACAGGAGGAAAAATAGTTCATCAAAACAGTAAAAACATACATTGCATATTACTGAGTGACAATGACTGTTATTATTGACAAGGTTATAAAACTCACTGATTATATTTCCAGTGGTAAAGCAGATACATCCATACATGTGCAACTGTCTTTCCAGAAATGAGTCTCTTTAAGTATTTTCTGCAATGTAGCTGATACTTCCAGGGCTGCAGTTGAAACATCACTCTTTAATTTCTATAATGTTTAGGTACTTTTCTATGAAGACTGAAACTTCAGTTGTTCTGCTCTTCTCTTTGGTCTGACCTAATAGGTTAGGGGCTTTTGTAAATGAAGGTACAACCTTGTAAATGAAGGAGTAACCGATCTGTTTCCCTTCATAAATCTTAATGACTATAAACTCCAGTGCTTTAAGAAAAAGACTCTTAATTGCATCAGAGGTGTAAGAAGTTCAATTAACATGTGTTTGTTTGCTATAATTAGTCTGATCTTGATTTTATAATGCTGTAATTTGGATCTGTTGATTCAGGGCAATTTTCTCCTCCAACTGGCTTTCTTAAGCCTACAGACACTTGAGGTCTCTCTTTTATTTTGTACATATGTTCTTTCTGGCTGTAATCTCTAGATTTTCTTGCAAAATTGTTCTATAGAAGCACTTTGGAGACACCTGCATCTTTGAGACTATTCAGATCAAACATAACAAAAGGCCCTGTTACGTCTTGGTACAAAATATTTTAAAAGGTGAGAAATATAAACACATATGTCCTGTCATCATAGAATCACAGAATTATAGAATATCTTATGTTGAACGGGACCTTAAAAATCGTCCTGTTCCATCTACCCTACTATGGACAGGGACACCTTTCACTAGACCAGATTGTTCAGAGCCCCATACAACCTGACCTTGAACACTTTCAGGGATGAGGCAAATACAACTTCCCTTACAGTGTCTCACCACCATTACAGTAAAGAATTTCTTCCTAATATCTAACCTAAACCCACCCTCTTTCAGTTCAATGCTATTTCCCCTTGTTCTATCACTACATGCCCTTGTAAAAAGTCTCTCTCCATCCTTCCTGTAGGCTCCTCTTAGGTACTAGAATGGCACAATTAAGTCACCCCAAAGCCTTCTGAACAATCTCAGTTCTTTCAGCTTTTACTCATAAAAGAGGCACTCCATCCCTCTAATCAACTTTGTGGCCCCCAGTGCCCTTTGCCTTACAAGATATAGTAAAAGAGTACTCTGTGGAGCATCAGCTTGCCTCTTGTGAGATCCAGAAGGCAAACACTGAAACTGTCAGCATTTTTTACCACCTACAAGGCTTTATTTGCTCTTAGGTTTAGAATCCTTCTTGTCCAGCCAGGACCTCGTTGGAAGGTTTTGCTTCAGCTTTTAAAAAATGGGAAGGTGTTAGCAATCTTCTTGTTGTAGTTCATGAGTCTGTCCTTTCCTTCTTTTCATTTTATATCTGAATTAAACATTTGTTTAGAAGGAATTCTCTTGGTCCCATAATGATTGAATGAACTCAGCTAGGAAGTTAAAGGTGAAAGCTACTAATTGTCTTTCTGTCAATTGCCTCAATTAGTCACTTGCTTGTATTGAACTTCCCTGAAATTTTTTCCTTTGATCTTTACTACCCACTTGCACTTTACCCTCCTGTTAGCCTTAAAGTTTGTGTCATTTTGATAGTAATGACTCAATAGGGGAAAGATAATATGCTATAAGTAAAATGAGTACGTGGATAATGAACCGAAGCATCACTGCTTGGTTATAGTTCTAGAGGCTTTAAATAATCACTGAGAGTATACTGAAGCCCAATTTATTTTGACAGTGATGGACTCATAGGTTGGAAGTTTTCAGATGACCTTTATCCAGTGGTAGGTTGTGCATACCCTTCTAAAATTGGGATGCAGAGATGTCGTAATTTGTGGCATAATGGTATGATGATACAATAATGTCAAATCTTTCCCTCATTTCAGAAGGTTTTTCAAAGTTTCCCATGAGGACCTGGATTATGTCATGAAAATAATGGCAGGTAGATACATCTGAAAAAGCAAAGCTGTTAAGATATTGTTTTCTATTGAGACTGTTAAAGGTAATATTAATTACAACTAAAAGCATTGTATTGGTTCTTCCCTGACAAGATGACAAAGTCTGTCAAAATCACTTGCTGACAACATGAAATAAAGTATGATGCTTGTGTCATGGTTATGTTTGTCTAAAACAGTAAGTGAGGGAAAGTTTTGGGATTTGTAAACTGAGAATTACAGGTGAAAAAACAGAAAACATTGAAATAAGATTACATTATCCAAACTTTGGAAGAATTCTGGATGTTTTTCTAGGATGTTTAGCGAACACATACTTTCATGTATAATTACACATTTTTCTCTTTAAACTTAGTGGCATATCTTTGTGAATAAGGAGAGATTGTTTAAGTGAGAATGAGAGGATTTTTTTCTTGTGTTGAAGAACATACATTTACACAAATGCATATAATTCCTTCTGAAGAAAGATGGCATACAAAATTGCTGGATGAAGAATGATAATCTGCCTAATTTATTTTCTGAGAATGTAGCATACGGGCTGATTAACTTTATTGGCATCTTTCTTCCACTTGCAGAGTGTAGCTCTGGAGAGGGATTAAGTCAGAGACAAAGCATTCATTTTTAGAGGAAGCTCTCATTCTGATTTTTTTTCCATTGGAAATCAGAGATAAGCAGTACAATCCCATTTGTAGGCATGCCTATACATGAATATGAGTGGCATATCTGTGTATGTGTGCTTGATATCTAAAATCTTTAGGAACTGTGTAGCAGGAGAGATGGAATTGAAAGAATAAGGAGTTTCTGATACGAATGTGTCATAGACTCCTGGTAAGGACTGTCATTGCCTATAGATTGGCAGCATTTTCAGAATGCAGGCCACACAACTGGGATTTGTATGTGTGTTTAGTTTAAATATAGAACAAAATAAGAAGGCCTAGAGAAAGATGTCAGCAATGACCAGTCTCTGTAACTTGTATGTATTTTCCATATTTTGTGGAAAAAAATAGCTATTGAAATCTGAGCACGCAAAGCATGTACTTGGTTTAGTAATGACAAGCAGTGTCAGCACACTGCAATTAACATAGGGTGGTATAATTTATAAGGAATGTGCTATGCAGTTTAACACCAATGTAGAGAGAAGGGAAGGAGTGAAAAAATTTTTAATCTGCAAAATCAATCTGTCTCTTATCCTTTGATATAAACATTTTTTTTCAAATGCTCATTACAGTTTTTGTCACTAACAAAAAGCCTCTGTCATTATGAGTTAACACAGTGGCAAGCGAGTCATGAAATGACCTCTTTCCTTTTTCCTCCATGTTAATCTGAAAGGGAAAGTCTCAGCAGACTGTTTTTACTGTACATAATTAAGCAATTCTAAATGCTCAGTGAAACTTGAATAGTATGGCATAAAGCCTGGTTAATGAGATGAGACTTAAACTTTTTCAGCCTTTATAATAAGTGAAAGCTTTTGCCTTCAGTTTGAGGGCAGACATATCCCAGAGTATTCATTAGAAAAACTAAAAACAACAACAAGGGCACTGTTCTATGTGTCTCTGTTTTATGACTCTCTCCAAGAAAGAAGAAACTAGATGAAATTATTTTTTTCTTGTGAAAAGATGAAATTATTTCTTAATTATATCTATTAAATATCTATAATAAGCTTTGACACTTCCATTCATGGTGAAAAAGTCTAAAATGGAGAATGTTAACAGCACAGGGAATGATTTATATTGCTGTATCTTTCTTTCAGAGTCCAAAATATTCAGACTAATATTAATTTAACTCTGTGAAAATTAATTTCACTCTGTGTCTCTAGTAAGAAGATTGCTTCAAGAAGAGCTTTTTGTCTTTTCTTTTCTGTTGTATTTCCACATTTGTATAGTAAACAATTTAGCTTTTCATAAACCTTCTACTTGTCACTGATGGTTCTTGTGTGTTTGCAGCTTGATGTTCTTTGCAGCCATGTGTAATACATACTTGAGGAAGGAGCTTTCCAATGCATCACCCAAGTTAGCTGATATTGATCAAATGTATTACCTGGATTTCTAAAAATGCCTAGATTAATGTTGGGAAAGGCAACTATATTTAGATTATGTATTTTTTAAAAAAAACCTGGAACACAAAGAATTGGTGAATGATTTTGTGAATGTTTATTTATATTCTAAAAATACTGAAAAGCATACATAAAGTTAGCTAGCTTGGTTATGCAACTTTACCTGGAATCACGAAAGTCCAGGCACTTTCCCAGAGAAGAAGAGGGACACGACCATGTCTACATTAGAAAACGTAATCAAGGCCGGAGCAATAAACTTTGACCCAGTTAGCCTACTGAGACACTGCTGTTGTGTTCAAATTAGGGCTTTGGTTTTAAATTGAATGAGGCAGCTGGGATATATTCTTCTCCACACTGCTCTGTTCAGTTGGTGCCTTAAAGTCAACCCTTTGATTTCTTTATTAACCTGCTTACACCTCACAAGCATTTAGACTTTCTCTTGCCCAGTTTTGATGGTTCTACTCCAGCTGGACTGGATTCTGAGCTGCTACAAGGTGACTATCTGGCCCGAAGGATCATGGCCTGACTGGCGAAAAGGCTGTGGTTAAAGATGCAACCCTTTAATTTAATCTCAGGCATCCATTAATTGCAAGTGTACTGTACTGTTCCACTATTCAGAATACTCAAAATTCAGAGGAATTTTTTTGTATTCCTGAGGTTGGACCACATGAGCTTACTGTTCCTATTTTTTTTAAATTATTTTTTTAATACAGAAACTAATTAACTTATTTTAAATGTTTTAGGCTGTAAATGGATGTTGGTTAATAGGTGACACATAAGTTACATAGAGGTTAGTCTACCAGATGTAATTTTCTCATGATCATGTAGTAGCAGGACAAAGGGGAATGAATTTAAACTGAAAGAAAGTAGGTTTAGATTAGATATTAGGAAGAAATTCTTTCCTCTAATGGTGATGAAACACTCTAAGAGGTTGGCCAGAGAAAGCTCTGGATATTCCATGCCTGGAAGCATTCAAGGCCAGGTTAGATAGGGCTCTGAGCAGCCTGGCCTAGCAGAAGGTACCTCTGCCCATGGCAGGGTAGTTGGAACAAGATGATCTTTAGGGTATTTTCTATCCAGGCAGTTCAGTTCTGTGTTTCTCTGACTCTGTGATCAGCGGTTCATGCAAAACTGCTTTTGTCTATTGTTCCAAAAGGAGACTGTTGGAATCAAAATTCTGATCTGCAGGGATATTTTTTTTTGCTCCATATTTTTCTTAAATTGAATAGTACTTTTACAAAAAGACCAGGAGCAACATATTCCTAAGAAGTACTTCTTTTGACTTTCAGAATTATATTAGTTCCAAGTTTTGTTTCAGAGTTAAATTTTTAACAAAAACTAGTTTTTTAATATAAAATTATAACAAAAATATAACAAAATTTATAAAAAAATAAAAATCTGTAAGTCTCATGGTTATTCTGTAGCAGAAGGATGTAGTTCAGAGCTAGGGCACTCTGAGGCTTTAGGCTTGGATCCTGGAAAGTGAAACTTGAGGCGAGGCTCCTGATGATAACCACGTAAGCCTTGCCTGAGAAAGGGTTGCGGCACTAGGAGTGTTACAGTAGTTGTTTGTTTTTCACTGACACTTGGTATACACTTCAGGAGAGAAAAATGCCTCATGTTGAATTATTTTTTTCCTGTTGATTATTACAGATGCTACAAACAGCAAGTGAATTTGTGGAGGAGGGAAACTGAGAACATTTTGTAATTCTCGAAAGGTTAATTGCACTATGTATAGACCTAACTGCAAAGGGAAAAAACTCTCAGTGTGACCCAGCAAGGTCAGCATAGTAATAGCAACCTAAATGGAGCTCTGACCAGTCATGAATTACTGTCTGTGATACTGAGAATGCTGACAGTTCAATCACAGCACTGTTTCAATAGAGAACTCCATATATTTAAAGCGCTGATACTGTTTTCCCTCTAAATGACAGGCTTGACAGATGGGCCGAAAGCACTGCAGGCGTTTGAGCAAGGAAATAGAGAGGGAGCCTGCTAGAAGCAGGGCTTCACGCAGCCAGCCGTGGATGATGAATAGAGTGTGATTGTGTCTGACAGGTAGTAATATAACTATTCATTCACCACAGAACACCTGGAGCACACTATATTAAATGGTACAAGATGGAGAGATTCTGTGACAGGAATGGGAAGTGTGAATCCCATGCTGATTTGAGGTACAGCAATATGAAAGGTCAGGGGTCGTGCAATATAAACTCCCTGAGAAAAGGATGTAATTAAATTACTTGCTTACTAAAGTCTTTCTAATGTTTTGCTAACAGGTTGCCAGGATCATTATTTCAGCATGTCTGTGCAGCTGAAAGGAAAATGGCAAATGCTACTTGCTGACTACTGTGCTCCCATTCTCTGTTCAGAAGCTTGCTAATCAAAGTGCCATCATTATTGCACAATGCTGCATCAGAGAGCGGGGATGACAAGGGGCAGAAATGCATAATTCCTAGAAGCTGTGTATGCTGTGTTTTGTCTCATATTTTGAAGCTTGTAGTTGACCTTATTTTAGGGCATTCAGGGCCAAAAATCTACTGTGTTCAGTAAAACCCTGGAGAATGAAAAGATACAGCGCTCATAGTTCGTGTATGTAGTGGAGCTGCATAATACCGGTTTTGTTTTGCTTGAGCTGAAAGAAGCTGCCATTTTCACCTTGTTATGATGGAAATGCCATTCATATCCAGAGAGACTTTATTTTGCTAGTATTTGTTCTGCTCTGTTTCTTTATTGAGAAGCAGATCAGGCTTAAAGCCTAGAATTGTTCTTTATATATAGAAAATGAGGACCTGAAATTATGTCCAGTGTTAGTATGAGTTGGCATTGAACAGCAACAAGCTGACTTATAGTATTGAATGTTTTCCAGACAGGAGCTACTGAAAACCTTGGGAATGCTTGTTTACTTTTTTTAGAGTAAACCTAGGATAATTAGAAACCTTTTTGAAGATTTCAGTGGGCTTTATTGTGTGAGAATATGTGCTTCCAATAAATAATATCCAAAAGGAAATCTTGTCAGTAGTCATATTCAAATGAATATTTTTACTGCAGTTCATGTCTTGCTAGGCAGGAGTGTTAACCAATATTTTTTCAGTATACTTGTTATTGGTAGCTCATAAAATGTAATGACAAAAAGCAGTGTTGTTTAAAAACTATAGACAGTTAATGGACACATAGTCTCTTCTCTTGATTGTCCAAATGAGGGCTTTACTTTTGCAAGCATAAGTGAAAGATCCAATAAGAAAAACAAACAGGTTTGTATTTTATTTATTTATTATTTCCATTACAGGGAATCTGACATATTGTATAATTAGAAATGTTACTATGGATGTTGTCATGTGTGCTGTTGCTTTTCTTTGACCTCAAATTGTTGAAAAATGTTCAATAGAAATGTTTACATTAAAAATAAATTACTTTTTTGTCAAAAGTTTAGTATCTAATGAAGGTATTGATTTCTTTTTTTTTTCTGACTGAAAAGAATCAGAAGGGTGGACTGCCTAAAAGCACTCTGCTTTTTACTATTTGAAACTTCCAATTTTGTTAGGAACTTGAAACATAAAATTTAATTTTATTCCTCACAATCCATACATTATTTGACATTTTACAGATAAATTATTTCACACTAAAAAATACATTTTCAAAGTAACAGAATGTGCAGTATAAATTATTTATTTCTTGAGTTTTTTCTTTTTTTTGTTTTTTGTTTTGTTTTTTTTCAGTTTATATGTACTAAAATTGTAAGTAGTTTTTAATACTGGTTTGAAATAAAAATTAAAGTGACTGTGCCATATACTGGACATTCAAGTTTCCCTTTTTATGTAAAATAGTTAGTGAGGTGAACTTTATATTCAGTGTAGTTGAACTCTGTTCTCTGAACCCATCCATTTTTTGCTTCTACTTTACCTCTTTATGGTATTAAAGCAACATTGAAATATTTTAAATTGTTTTGAAATTGTCATAGAAAATGTTGCTTCTGATTACTGAAACACTATCTTTTTTAACACTTCTTCTACTTAGAAAATCCCTTCATATAACTCGGGTAACATAATCAAGAGAACCATACTTCACGTTATATGCAACGACAGGACTGTTGACTTGTCTTAGGAAGTCTTTGTGAAATTAAGTATTTGGTTGTCAATATTTCATAAGAAGCTATTTTGCAACTTTCATCCTAAATTAATTTTGCTTGTCACTTTCTTTATTTATTGAATTTTCTGGCTAGATCGGTTACCATCCTAGTGCCTACTTAGTGATCTTTCCTGAAAGCAGAAGGCATGGCAGACACTTTTTTCTGTCTTCCTTTCTCTTCCTCCGAACATTTCCAAATCTATCAACATAAGTTGTAGTTAAAAAATAACAGTAAATATCCAAACATACTTAAAAAAACGAAAGAATCCCCACCACTTTTATACCATCTTTTTTTAGACATTCAGTATCCTTTTCCAATGAAAATAAAATATAAAAAGAGTAGTTCTACGGTAAGTTAAAGCCCAGTAAGTTAAAGAAACTGCTTTTGAACCTCATGCTGAGAAAGTTTGTTAGAGTTGTGTCGTGGGGTTAAAAAACTGAAGGTAAAAACGCCCGCACCAGTTTGTGATCCCTTCCCCCCGCCCCCGGCGGCCGGCGGGGGCTGCGGCGGGGAGTGCGGTTCCAGCCCAATGCGGAGTCGCAGCGTGGTGCGGACTTGTCGATGTGGACGGCGCTCCCGCCGTCCGGAGTCGCTGCTCAGCACGGCCGGCAGGAGCGGCGCCAGAGCACGATCCTGGCTGGACGCTGCCATGCTGCCGGGCGTGCGGACTTGCCGATGTGGACGGCGCTCCCACCGTCCAGAGTCGCCGCTCGGCATGGCCGGCGGGAGCGGCGCCGGAGCACGATCCTGGCTGGACACTGCCATGCTGCCGGGCATGCGNGAGGCAGGTGACCTGGGGGTTACCTTGCAGCTATTCCCCAGGGGCCAAAGACCACATTTTCCCCTTTTTCAGCATTAAATCTTTCCTTGGGCTAAAAGGAGGGAGGGAGGGGGGTGCGCGGTTTTTGTAATCTTCTTGAGTTGTTTCCTCAGTCAAACCGGGCAGAGGTTCACGGCTAAGGGGATCTTGAGACCACGTGCTCCCTTCTAACTACCCCAGGGTCTCTCAGCCAGGCCCAGAGGGAGAGAGAGACAAGCACTATCTCCAGAGCGTCCTCACCTCAAACGCGGGCCCTGGAAAAGTTTAATTTGTTTGTCTGTTTTGCACTTTATTTGTCGGGCTTTGGTGTTTGCGCAAAATAAACGGTGATATTTGTGTGTTTTCTTCATTTTTGGGGTGTGTTTGTGACTTCTCTCAGAGTCTCTGCTCCAAAATCACTGAATTTGTGGTAAAACCACCACAAGTTGGTATACTTTGACTCTATCAGGGAATGGCCAGATGCATTGCAAAGATTATGGTATCTCTGTTTCACCAGGAGGATGCATCACAGTTGTTCATGTGTTGGACCAATTTCCTGAGGAAAAACCTGCATTTCCAGTTTGTCTGTTGCTTATTCATTTTCTTTTCTGACTCAGACCTCATTGCTGGCTAAATTCTGATTATGTTGGATCATTAGAAAGTGATAATGAAGTTATTGACAAAAAAATGTGGTTGGTTTTGTTGTTGGTGTTCATTTGTTTGTTTTTAAATTTATTTTAAGCAAAATAAGCAGAACAAAATGAGCAAATACTCACTGTATTTGTAATTCTACACTGAGTTTGCACTTTCCTTGAAAGCTTTCTTTAAATGTGTGTATTGTATTATTTATTTTAACAAGCAGTTTATTGCAATTTATTGTAAATTGTTAGAAATATTTGTCTCTTATCTTAATTTGCTTGCTTTCCTTAATTAGGAAGCTGATATCTGACTATTTATTGTATAAGGAACATGGGTAATATACAGAAGAGTGTTATGAGCATGAGAGACCAGAAAAAACTTCTGCTGGGGGAATTGAGGGCAACTGTAGCCTGTCTTACATTAGCAGAATCTTAATTACCAAGTAACATTGCCAGGGGCAGATAAGCTTTTTGTCATACTCAATGTTTGAAAATTTCTTTCCGTATTAAAGGTGTTTGCAGGTAGAGCTGAAGAAAACATATATGATAAAATCCACAGTCCTTTGTGGGTACTTAAAAACTCTCTAGCAGGACAAAAATCCTAAACTCCATGATATAATTAATTTAATATTTTGCAGTAGAATGAAGAGACAAGACAAGGAAAATAGATCTTTTCAACTGAGAAACTTATATTAATTTTGCTTTTTAACATGTATAAGAAATTATGTGGTGATGGAAACCAATACAAGGAATTTATGCATAATTTAGGAAGACTGTTATGCCTATAGAAAATTAAAGAGTAGGCCATAAAATGAAGATATCCTCTCTATCTAGAAGATAGTTTTTCACAGAATCACAGAATTAACCAGGTTGGAAAAGACCTTTGAGATCATGAAGTCCAATCTATTACCAATACCATCTCGTCCACTAAAACATGACACTAAGTGCCACATCCAGCCTTTTTTTTAAACACTTCTAGGGACGATGACTCCACCACCTCCCTGTGCAACCGATTCCAATGGCCAATCACACTTTCTGTGAATATTTTTTTCCTAATATCCAGCCTAAACTTCCCGTAGTGCAGCTTGAGACTTTGTCCTCTCCGTCTGTCACTGGTTGCCTGGGAGAAGAGACCAACCCCCACCTGGCTACAACCTCCTTTCAGGTAGTTGTATAGAGCGATAAGGTCTCCCCTGAGCCTCCTTTTCTCCAGACTAATTTAACAAACCCAGCTCCCTCAGCTGCTTTTCATAGGGCTTATGCTCCACTCCCTTCACCATCCTTGTTGCCCTTCTCTGGACACGTTCAAGCATCTCAATATTTTTCTTAAACTGAGCATCCCAGAAGTGGACATGATACTCAAGGTGCAGCCTCACCAGTGCTGAGTACAGGGGAAGAATGACTTCTCTAGTTCTGCTGGCCACCAGCCACACTATTCCTGATAGAGGCCAGGATGCCATTGGCCTTCTTGGCAACCTGGCCATACTGCTGGCTCATGTTAAATTTCCTATCAACCAGTATTCATAAATTCTTCTCTGACCGGCCACTCTCCAGCCACTTAGTCCACATCCTGTATCTCTGCAAGGAGTTGCTGTGGACGAAGTGTAAAACCCAGCACTTAGGCTTGTTAAACCTCATGTTATTGGAATGTGCCCATTTATCCAGCCTGTCAAGGTCCCTCTGTAGAACCCTTCTACCCTCTAACAGGGCAACACTAATTCCTAATTTAGTGTCATCTGCAAACTTGCTAATGGTAGACTAAATCCCCTCATCCAGATCATCAACAGAGATATTAAACAGGACTGGACCCAATACTGATCCCTGAGGGACACCACTAGTGACTAGCTGCCAAGTGGATGTGACCCCATTCACCACCACTCTCTGGACTCAGCCATCCAACTAGTTCTTAATCCAGCACAGAGTGCTCCTGTCTAAGCTGTGAGCCACAAGCTTCTCTAATAGTTTACTATATTAATGTGCTTTTATTGCAGTTGTCCAGGTACTTCAATGTTAATTGATCCTAGTTTCTACATGCCTTTCTTCTTCATATGTCTTTTCTTGTAATGCAATATTTTATTTTCTGAACCCTGTCTTTGGATCAGAGTCCGCATTTATTGAATTTTCCATATGGATCTTGTGACTTTTTGGGCTACTTTTCACTGTTTGTACAACAAGCTGAGTCTGGTTCTTCCAACAGTTTGATATGTTCCAAACCTCATTTTTTGATTTCATAGCAAGATTCGGCTGTTCATCTTCATACAAGCTAGAGAAGATTGTACTTTACAGTTGAAAAATAATTTTTCTTTTTTCATAAAAGACATTCCTAACCAGTCTTCTTCCTGTGTAGAGCTTAGTACTTAAACTCGTATTAACCTGTTTTGTAATTACCTTCATCTAGGTAAATAAAAAAATAGTATTTAATGTATTCCAGAACTGGCAGTTAGAAATAAACTTGCCTCTGGTTCACCATCCTCTTTTTCAGACATCTTCTGCATCCAAGTATAAAGCTGTGCTCTAATAAACTTTATTTATGTAATGTAACAATAACACTACACATTTCTGTGAATTTCAGCACTGAGGAGCCTTTTAACTGATTCCTGCTTCTAATTATTAGTTTCAGGGTTAATTTACTCAGAATTCAGTAATCATTTTAAATCTGGGTTCCAGCTATTTGCTTTATTGTCAAATGTGAGCTTCTCTACAGAAAACAGCCAGTTCCAGTTG
Organism: Neodrepanis coruscans; assembly: GCA_013400695.1. Classification (NCBI taxonomy): domain Eukaryota; kingdom Metazoa; phylum Chordata; class Aves; order Passeriformes; family Philepittidae; genus Neodrepanis; species Neodrepanis coruscans. The sequence goes on along the minus strand of VYZS01089102.1, from coordinate 28,850 downwards.
GTTGACGTCAAAATCTTTCGGGCACCAAGAATGTAAGACAACTAAAGAAAGTAAGACAACTAGAAATCTATAGGTCGCTTCAAAGTTATGAAAAATAAAGTTTTTTTTGTCCACATGAAAAGCCCATGGATTCTGTGAAGGAAAAAAACCCAGCCCAAGATGGATACTTCTGTGGAAGGCTTTGCATCTTATTATGGCTTGAGAAGAGCAACCATGGGCCAGAAAAATGTATTCCAGTCAGGGGCTTTGTGCCTTAGAACAGCCTTGTAGAGGGAGGACCTGGTTCTCAGTGCTCCTTTTCATCTTGTCATTTCTCAAGTGCATAGAGGGCCTGCTGGACTCTTAGTTATGTTAAAGTGAACTACCCACACTTTGGAAAAAATAACAAGACTATTATTGTTTAAGTTGAAAGGGCTAAGGAACTGCTGAAAACTCAAGATGTTTGTTTTATGCCAAGGTTTTTTTGTTCCACAAAATCTTTAACTATTTTGATTAAAGTTTTGCCCATGGTGCAGAACTCGATTGCCTTTCTCCTGGTGGAGGCCCATGGTTACCAGCTCAGTGGTAAAGAGAGCCACTCTGACTTGACCCTGATGAGCTGAAAGATTTATCAACCCTCTGAAAAGCAAGAAAAACTTAAATGGGCAATATACTATAGTGTGGGGACTTCTTATATGGTGTCAATTGAGCCTTGTAAAGGGTGACAGAAGAGTTGTAGTGGTTCAGTGTTGTACTAGTGTTGTGTCATAGAGGAACAATAGTTTATTGTATGTATATCCATTCTTGCTATTTATGCAGAATTTTTATCTCACTTCTTAGCCTATCACTTTTGTTGGTCAAAAATTTAACATCTTTCAATATACGCTGACTCCACATAGGTGATTAGCAAATATTTGCTAATTGTTGCAGCTTAAGAGTTGCTATCTTGTTTGTATTTTTCATCCTGTGTTTTGCTCTGAAGGAAGTGCTCCTATAAGTAGATGATTACACACTATTAAGTAGAGAATCATATGTTTCTATGTGTGGTATTATAAACTGAATTACATATCAGTTAAATAGTTAAGGACTGACCTTGGAACACAAATGTGATAAACTCTTGAGCCTTTGATAATGTCTCATCTTTATTTACTGAAAGGAGTGTTGATGATATATATATATATTCTTAACATCCTCTGTGGTTAATATTTTTATGAAGGAATCTTTTGCTTTTCTGAAATGTCGAAGTTTTGTTTAGCCTGATTTCTGTCTTCTGTTTTACCCTGTACTATTTCCTGTGTGACTAATTTGAAGTGTTTATGTCTTCCTAAGCTTTCAAGTATGTCTTGTGTAACCCTTTCAGCTGAATGTTTCTAGTGTATTGCTTCTATCTTGCTTTTGTGATGGTTTTTATTTGTTTCTATTTTTTTTATTAGAGGATTTTTCTCTACTATGATTTCATGCTGGCATAGTTAAGCAGCTTAATCACATTTCAAGGAGTTTAAATTTCTCAATATTTTGCTTCAGGATGTTCTTGGATAGGTTTCCTGTCTGAGGTTTTGGTCAATAGTCCTTCATTTCAGTATTTAACCTTTAAAGAAAGATTAAGAAGATTGTAGTCAGTATTACTCAATGGGTGATCTGCAGACACTTCTTGGACTTGTTCCTGCTCTTTAGTAATAGCAATCCCTCTTGTACACTCTAGAAGTAGCTATTTTGAGCAGACAAGTAATGACAGAAATTCTTAAAAAGATGTTTAGTGATTTAAGAAAGAAGTTCCTCTCAAGTCAGAGTGGAAGGGACTATGTGAGCAGAGCAAAGTACTATGCATTTGCTTTACTGCTTTACTGCATGGTGTTGGACACAGGCATATACAAGTGTTTTTGATATATGGAGAAACTTTTTGTGGCTTTAGTGTTAGAAAAGACATCCTGTGGGCTCATCTGAAGTAAATGTCTATTGCATGGTGACACTTATTCCAATTCTATGGACCATATCTGAAGGTGAAATTTGACCAGGTCTGAGCTATATTATAGCATTTATTTATCACTTCTTTGATCACACAGCTGTAGTGTGCAGGTTTTTCATGATCTGGAGGTTTCCACATATTTTAACTCTAATAATTGTAATATTTTTGAGGCTTTTTCATCTTTTTAGTCAGAGAAGGACCTGATCACTTTGATATCAGTTACACAATAATCCTGACACTTTGATGAATAATTCTATTGTTATTCAACTGTCTATATAGTCAACATAATATCATTGAAATGTTTCTGATTATCCCTTACAATTTTATTTTTGATGGCTAAGGAATATGTAATTTGTGTGGTTTACAAGTCAATGTAATTTATCCTCTTTCTTTTCTACACTATATGCATTGTTCAGCCAATATGTTTGAGATAGGAATTTATGTTCACAGACTGTAAGCATGAAACATCACTACAATCCATAATAAGACCATTAGTATTCTGCTCATGCAAGCCAGTGTAAGTACAATTTTCAGTGTCCTAATGTAACAGGTAATCATAAATTAGTATTTGCTTTAAAACAACACAAGATTATGCAGCCTGCATGCTTAAGAAGAATGACTATGTAGAGTGTAGCTCTGTAATGAAGTGGGAGCTCATTAAACAGACGCTATCTACTTCACTGATCTACATAAGCGGCAAACAAACCGAATGGAAATGTTTCAACAGAACACTGCAGTCAACCAGAACAGGTTCAGGTTCATTTAATGTGGCACCATCTACAGGAATTAATCACAACAATAATTGAATATTTGCTTGCTAATTTATCATTACATTTGTTATTGAATTTGCATAATGTGTTGGTTTTTTACGTCTTTGGTTATATTAAAATGCCCTCAGCTGTGTTTACAAAACCAGGACACAGTGGGTGATTTTAAGATTCATCTGACTGGCAGTATTTGATATTCCTTGCTTGGATTGTGTTTTTTTAAAATATCTATTTTTATTTTTTTCTGGTTTGTGTGTTGTATCTTGGCACATGAAAAATTGTGATTAATATTTAGGAAAATTGAAATGTTTATTTTGTTATGAATCATAGGTAGAGACATGCAGATAGGAGCAATGACGTCCAGTATTTCTAGAGTAATGCACTAGAAATGACATAAAATGTTTTTCCAGTAGGTAGAATAGCCAGAAGTAACAGTCAGAAGATGGAATGATGTCTATTTTCTCCTTGGTTTTCATCATATATTATCTGTCCTTCATTCTCCAATCTAGCTCTAAAGGAACTTAGAATTTTCATCTGGGACGTGTCTTCTGATATGTTTGCTTTTGGTATTGAAATTTTCATTCATAGGTTTCAAATGTAGCAACAAACCTTTTGCCACAACGTAGCCTATAATGCAGACCATTCCATATGTGCAAGTCCATTTGTATGGATTAATAGCCCTGTTGGAATAGTGATTACAGTACTTTCATGCTGATATATCTGCCATCTTTTCAGTGGAAATTGAGTTAATAGCCTTAGTATTTGAGCAAACACATGGAAATAATAACAATAAATATATGACATATATGACCTAGTGATTTTTTTCTCAGCAGTTTTTAGTTTTATTGACCTTGGCCTCTCCCTGGGTTTAAGGCCATCATGTATTTATGTTTAAGCCTACCCAAATTTAAGCCTACCAGCAGGCATAGCTTCTTTTCTCTCTTTTTCTCTCATATTTTTTTTCAAGTTTTCTCATTCTATGTGTACCAGTATCTATTGCCTGAATTTTGCCTACATCACAGTTTTGTACTTGCTGAAAGAATGGACAAACTTACTATCTCTCTGGGGAAATATTGGTTGAAAGTATTTACCAGAGTTAATACAGTGGCTCATGAGATATGGTAACTTAGGGATTCCAAACTGAAACATTTTACAAGACTTCATCTATCATCCTAAGCGATGAAAATACAGAACCAGATAACCTTTTTGGTAGGTGCCTTATCTGCAGATACTTATGGGTTAAGCTTTGTGGAACATGGACTGTTTGTTGTATATTGCATGTTCTGCTGCAATTCAACCTTGAAATATGGGGTTCAGGTTTATCAGTGAGGATGTAATATGCTCAACTATTTATGTTATCATTCACAGCATGTGCTTAACTTTGAACAAGAGAATGGTTTCTGCAGTGTTTGAAAAATATCACAACAAACACAAAATGTGCACCCTTGTTAATTATGTTAGTATCAGCTTAACTTCATTGTTAGCATCACTGAGAATAACTCTTAAGTCCTATAACAATGACCGTGACTAAGGTTGTTGCAATTTTGCAGAAGGCAGAGAGTGAGGAGTGTCTGCCCTTTGGAAGCAGCTACCTGTTTCTTTCTGTGATAGCCAACCAATGTGGAAATTTGGCATATACCACAAGTCAGGAAGTGAACAAAGAAATCACTAAAAAAGGGGGATGTGGAGAGGAAGAACCCTCTACTACTTGTGCTTTCCAGAAAACAGAGGAAAAGTTAAATCTTCGCCAAGAAAAAGATGTCAAGAAAGATAAAGAGGTTTTAGTGGGTTGGTCTGTAAGACATTAGAGAAAGAGGAAACAGATCGTAAGATTGCAATGGTGTAACAATCACAGGTGAAAGTTAGGTGACCCAGTAAATGTGCAAATTATGTTTGTGATAGTCAAAATCAAAGGATGGAACAAGACAGATGTTTTGTTTTTCTTAAAGAGCTGTCTGTAATGAATAGAAACTGAAAAAATTGGGCAAGTGCAAGGTAAAGCTAATGGGACCAAGTACTGGCAACCTGTTTTGATCTGGGCTTGAACCATATTTGCAAAGCAATAATGATATATGAATACATCTTTTGCTACCAAACATGCATGTCATCCTTTTCCATTCTTTGATACATTTCAATTATTCGTGTTGCTGCTACTTACTCTCTGAAGTGATTTAAGACAAGGACACACAGAAAAATGATTCAGAGCACTTCTCAGAGTGTTTTACCGCCTTTTAACTATCTGAACATAACTCTTAAATGATTAAAGAATTTGTCTTGCAAGCTGGATTTTTAGAGGAAGGGTGTGCTTTTACAGAGTTTTTCCCTTTTTCTTCCTCTTCTGACTTTTGCCTTTCAATAGCTAAGAGTATTTGCCATTTATTTATCTATTTTTCATCCAAGGACTCACTAGTTTTTTGAAAAAAATACTTTCTTTTCCCTTACCTCACCCTAAAAATGCTAGCCTGGTGTTGCATAATGCTCAGGTGTTGCATAATAGTTTCCTTTGAAACCAAATAAAAATGTCTAAAGAGTGTGTAGTCCTTACTTATATTCTGGTCTCACTGTATTTATTTTATCTGCATAGGAAGGCCTAGCTTTTTTTTTTTTTGAGTTTGAGAGAGACCATGGGAGATGAGGAGAGATATCTCACAGAGTATCTCTAAGATATCTCTAGTATAGATATCTTAGATATCTATAGATATCTTAGATCTCTTATGTATTTTAGATATATGGATATCTTAGTATCTCTAAGTATCTCTAACCCTGTTCAAGTACCACTGATGGAAAAACTCTTCTAGTCAATTTGCTTGTTTTGACATTGTTTCAAATAGATGTGCTTCAGACTTGCATAGATGGGATTTTGTTGAATTTTTTTTTTTTTTTTAAAGAAGCTGACAACAAAGGAACACACTGTTTCTGTGAAGAAAAGAAGGAAGGATAACGAAATATGCACAAGACTAAGACTGGAAAAGAAGTTACCCTCTAAAAATGTAAAAAAGAGTTTACCACTATTTCACCATTAGTCATCAGTATTGTGCATAAAGCAATCCAGAACAGAAGAAATGTATGAAGCAACTTAACTGACTACCAATCTGCTGCTTTTTTTACTAAACGAAAGCCAAAAAAACAGAGATGAATTTTGTTAAAAGAGTCAAGGAAGAATTGGATGTTTCAGATAATGAGGCATTATGCATGTACAAAGAATACGCTACAATTTTGAGCTAAGCATAATTGACGTAAATACAAAAGTCATCAGAATGAACACAGGCTCCAGACCTTGCAAGTGATGTGAAACCCCAGTAATTCTAAATCCTTGCTATGTTTGATGGTGTACCTTCTCATTTAAGACAAGACAGGATACAAGCAGTCCTACATCACTCAGAAAAGCTGATGATTATAATATCTTTTCTAGACATCCTTGTAACTTATTAGTTCTATGTGTTTGGAGAAGAATTTTCAGAAGTTATCTTATATACATAGGATATTTTATTGAGAAACAAAAAAGCTTATTTTTGACAGGAGGGAAGCAAGAACAAATTGCCTCAGCTTTGTTGTAAGTATATTAAACTGCTAAAGAGATGAAGAAAATGACAGGAACAAATGTACTTAAATGTTACAAATTTGGTGTCTGTCAGGTGGAAAAATAGAGTGTCCCTATCTGTCACAGGAGCATGAATGAACAAAGCAGACACTTGGGTTGAAGTGAGAGATTATAGGCCTGGGAAAAAAGATTTTAGGAGAAACCGAAAATAAAAACTTAATCCACACAAAATGGGAACAAAGGAAATTTGAGGGTTCTAAGCAGGTTCATTGAGAGCCAAATGGTGTACAACGATCATTGAAAACTTCAAAGATGCAATGTGTCCAGGGTTTGTTAGCATGCCCTGATTGCATGCTTTGGGACAGATTCAGAAGTGATGTGGAAGTCAGGCAGTAAGTAAGTGGGTGGAAGGAATTTAGCACCCAACTTTGAAGCCTAGAAAATGCAAGTTAAAGAAGTATTTATATACTTATTACATTTCCTTTTTAGGTCCTCTGTGTACATGTTAAACTTGACCTCCTTATACTTAAGCATGAAAATTATCTGTTATCTAGAAGGAATAAGAGTTATAGAAACTGGCTGCTCATGGTTTGGAGGGGTAAAAAATGGGCTGGATGGCTGGGCCCAGAGAGCTGTGGTGAATGCAGCTAAATCCAGTTGGTGGCTGGTCACTAACAGCATTCCTCAGGGCTCAGTTTTAGGGCTGGTCTTGTTTAACATCTTTACTGATGATCTGGGTGTGGGAATTGGAAGCATCATCAATTAATTTGCAGATGACACCATCTTGGGTTTGGGGGTAGGAAGGTTCTACAGAGAGACCTGGACAGACTTGATCAATGGGCTAAGTAGAACTGCATGAAATTCAACAAGGTCCTGCACATCGGTCACAGCAAGCCCATGCAGTGCTACAGGCTGGGGGAGGAGAGGCTTGGGATCTGCTTAGCAGGAAGGGACTTGGGGGTCCTGGTTGACAGCCAGCTGGATATGAGCCAGAAGTGTGGCCAGGTGGCCTAGAAGGCCAATGGCTTCTTGGCCTGCAGCCAGTAAGATCATGGCAGTGATCATCCCCCTGGACTCTGCATTGGTGAGGTCACACCTCGAGTATTATGTTTGGTTCTGTGCCCCTTACTTTAAAAAGGACATTGAGGAGCTGGAGAGTGTCCAGCAAAGGGCAACAAGATTCATGAGACGTCTAGGAAACACATGAGGAATAGCTAATCAAGCTGGGTTTGTTAGTCCTCAAGAAGAGGAGGCTCAGGTCCTTGTTGCTCTCTACAAGCACCTGAAAGGAGGTTGTAGTGAGGTGGGGGCCAGTCTCTTCTACTCTGCCTGCAGTGAGAGGACAAAAGGAAATGGTCTTAAACTGAGACAGGGGACATTCAGCTTAGATCCAGAAAATACTTTTTCACTGGTAAGTCGGTCAGGCATTGGAACAGGTTGTCCAAGGATATAGTAGAATCATCATCCCTGGAGGTGTTTAAGAGGAATCTGGATCTGGCGCTGAGCAATATATGGTTTAGTGGTCTAAGAGTTACAGTGGTAGTACTGTGTTCACAGTTGGAGATTATGATGATCTTAAAGATTTCTTACAACCTTGATGATTCTATATGTCCATGATTGTATGAATGTTCGGTGTAATTTTGTATGTACTGGTATACATAGCTGGTAAAATAGGGTGAGACACAGAAAGGAGGAGAATACAGTATATGTGAATTTTAACTACTCTGAAATATGGACTCTTGGTGTTTACGTATGTATACATCTATATGCCTATATGCATACATACATGTAGTTATGTGATGGTGGGAAGTGTATAGTGATGTGTTGAAACTTCTAGCTCAAAAGGAAAGAAATAGGAAGTTACTGGTGAACCACTATTGGTGAATCTTATTCTGGTAAGGAAACTGAAAACACTGTGTTCTGAGTTGAACTCTTAATCTGCGATTTTAAAGGTATTGGAATAGATCAACTTGAGTGTGCTCACAAGGCACATACAGGACAACCAGGGGATCAGCCCCAGCCAGCATGGATTTAGGAAAGGCAGATTCTACCTGATCAACCTGGTCTTCTTTTGTGACCACCTAAGTGGATGAGGGAAAGGCTGGGGTGTGTCTGTCTGGACTTCATCAAAGCCTTTGATATGTCTCCCATGGCATTCTTATGGAAAAGCTTCCAGTTTATAGCTTAGAGAGATACACTCTCTACTCGATTAAAAATTTTCTATATGACTGGGTCCAGTGAGTGCTGGTGAATAGTGATTCATCCAATTGGCAGTTGATCTTAAGAAGTGTTCTCCGTGGATAAGTGTTGGGGTCAGCTTTGTTTAATGTCTTTATTGATGATCTGGATGAGATTAAGTGTAGGTTCAGTATGTTTGCAGATGACACTAAATTGGATGGGAGCGCTGATCTGCTGGATGGTAGGAAGCATCTTCTCTGCAGAAGGATTGGGACAGGCTGGATTGACAGGTCAAGGAAAATTGTATGAGATTTAACAAGGCCAAGTATGAAGTCCTGCCCTTGGGTCACAGGAAGCACTAGTGGCTTGCAGAAATTGCTGGAAAGATGCCCAGGGAAGAAGAACCTGGGAGTGGTGGTTGACAGCCAGCTAACATAAGCCAGCATTGCTGAGGTGGCCAAGAAAACCAAAAGTATTCTGGCTTGTAACAGAAATATGTGGCCAGAAGGTACATAGAGTTCCCTTGTACTCAGTACTGGTGAGGCCACACCTTGAGTCATGTGTCCAGTTCTGGGCCTCTCACTACAGGAAAGACATTGAGGCACTGGAACATCTCCAGAAAAGGGCAATAAGCTGGGGAAGAGTCTGCAGCACAAGTCCTTTGAAGAGCAGCTGAAGGAGCTGGGGCTGTTTAGCCTGGGGAAGAGGAGGATCAGGGGAGACCTTATTGCCTGCTACAACTACTTGAAAGGAGGTTGTAGCAAGGTAAGGGTCAGACTCTTCTCAGGAAATCAGTGGCAAGAGAAGACATTGCCTCCAGCTGTGCTGGCAAGATTTGAGTTGGACATCAGGAAGAATTTCTTCATGGAAAGGGTTGTTAAATATTGTAATGAGCTGCCCAGGGTGGTGGTGTCTTGAAGGTGTTCAAGAAATGGCTGGATGTGGCACTTAATGTCATGATCTAGTTGTCAAAGAGGTGAATTTTCAAAGTTTGGACTTTATGATCTTTTCCAACCTAAATATTTCTATGATTCTGTGATTTACTAATGAAATTTGCTATGTAGTGTTCTAGTGTTTGTATTTTGTTTGCTTTTTAATACACAAAAGCTTAAGAATTTAACAAAAAGGAAAAAGCTAATACCAAGAACTACCTTTCTCTGACAAGTAGTTCAAGTCTTATTTTTATAGATTGTTAAAATTGCTTTGAACTATTTACCTGTGATGGTGGTGTCTCATTTTGTTATTTTTTAGATGTTTTGGTGCGTTACTATCTGACCTGGTATCACTAGCTAAAAAACAAGCTAGTGTTATGAAGGAGGGTAAAAAGAACAAAACTGTGAAATTGCCAAGCTCGGGCAAGTTTAATGCACAATGACAGTACAATGATAAGACTTTTTTAGCTACAACTGATCTTTTTGTTTTCTCGGCTTCTCCAAAAAAGAATGAAAATTCAGTGATGTGCAATGTTAATACCAGTACTTGAAGTTTCAATTCTAAGTAATATTGAGATAAATATATTATCACCATGTATGAAAAATCAGGTCTCAAAAGTTTACAAATTTGACTTTTAATCACAAGTTTTTAAGGAGATGTGTTTTATAGATGTATAGATGTTGTTTTGGTCAATGCCAGATACTAAGCCTCAAGGCAGTCAGCTAACAATGAAATTTTAAAACCTTATATTGGTTTTAGTTATTCTTCCCTGTTCAATAGCCTTGTATGCAATAACCATTAAAAATTAATTTTTGGAGGGTCTGATGTAAGTCAATGTCTGAAATGTATTTTTCATGCAGACAGGCATGTTTCACAAACAGGGGAAAGTGATTTTGTTACTCATATAAAACTAAGATTTTTTTGTACTTTAAGTTTAAGCATGTAATAGGGCTTTCCTATGCTAACAACTAAATCTGAAGAGTGATAGGAGCTCCACATGCTTTGCTTTTTTTGTTTATTCATGAATACCTGAATAGCTGTGATTTGTACCTTGCACTATTTTATGGGAAGACGATTTGGTATGTCAAGCATGTCATCATTAGAAATATTTGTCATTTTAATGCTATATATATACATTTAGTATTGAAAAAAATGGAAAGTCTGAAAGGCAACTCAGACAAGAAAGTAGTGATATTCTGGGGGGGTGGGTGATTGTTAAGGAAAACATTCAGCGAAAAGAAGATAGGAGGGAACAGTGCAAATATTATTATTTTTGCAAGATTTTTAAAGCCTAAACCAGTGAGCTAATAGTCTGTGTTGGAGCTGCTATTAATTTTAGAGCCACTACTGCTTAGGACCAAGTATATGGACATAGCTTATAAATAGACTTCTTCTGCAGTGCCTACATTAATACCTCCCATGATACCCATTCAATTTTTTAAGAATCACTTCTCAGTAGACTTCTCATAAGAGGGAGGTGACACATATATAGGGACCCCTTATATTTTCAGTTTCTTTTGGATTTATATTGGCTTATTCAGAAGACTGAAGGAAGGAACAGTCCTTTTCTGCTTTTTAATTGTCCAAATATATTGTGGAGAGACAGAAAGATATTTTTTAAGGATTATAAAAAATTTTGCTGGGCAATCAAAAATGGTTTGACCATGTCTAATGGAAGATATTTTCTTTGCAAGCTTGCTCTGTAATCAAATTGGAAAAAAACCCAACAAACTCCACACCAAAAAAGCAACCCCATAAAACCTACCACATCCCAATTATAATTCTTACCACATTTCTCTTTCTTGTTTTCTATATGTAAAATATTTTTATGGTACAAATCAGGGTATAATTTTTTTATACATCTAAAAATTAGCTTTTTATTTTTTCTGTGATGCTGCCAGAAATCATGATCTAATGCTAATTTCAAAATATTTAATTTTTGCATACTCCTTCTGGTGCTCAATCTCAAATAAATGTAAAAGTGTGCCATGTAGGCAAAACACAGTAAATAGCTAGAATTCATTTTTGCAGCTCTCTCAAGGTTGCATGTAAGATGATGGAACAAGTCTCTGTGGACTGTAGAGGTAATAAAACTTGAATAAAACTTCATAGAACAAAACTGAGCTATTCTCTTCTAGCTATTTCAATCTCTAACAAAATTCTGACTGGTAGGGGAGCAGATAGAAGAGTATTCCCCAGTGGAAGACATGAAAATGTTTCATCCTGTCTTGGTTGTTCTGTGCCAAACTAGAATTTAATGAGTGTACCACTTGCTATTTGCCATAGGATAATGATATCATGCCAAAAAAAAAAAAAAATCAGACCACAAAAGGAGCAGATAAAATACTTCCCAGGAAAGTGTACTCATTTTTCTGTATGTTAGATGAAATGAAGTGCTTTCAAGTCCCAATGGAACTAAAAGGGTGACATCTCATAAAATTTCAGCTTATATGTCTGAGAGGAGCTTCTGCTGTGTCTCATGGCCAAAGTCTCTATCTTCCCAGCAACCAGCTACACATGAAAAGAATAGCTGACAAAATTTTAGGAGGAAAGAAAAAAAAGCCAGCTAAGATTAAGAAGAAATGCAGAAATAAAACATCTAGACGTACTTCTCAAAAGATCAACTCTCTTACCCAAGCTAAAGCTGCGTTTCTGTGTGACAAAGTGGTGTGAAAAAAAATATTCCTCCTTTTTTTTTTTTTTTTCCCTATGTGCAAACCACCTAAATTTTATCAAGGCAGCAATGAATATGATTTGCTAACTGCAATATAACTGGTAAAAATAAAGTTAAAATTCCTAATGCATTTACTGTCATCTATGGTATAGTCTTTCCTTGATTTTAATTAAAAAGTTTATTTCATTTATTTGCTTGTTATATTGACAATGCAGTAATTCGATGGGGCATTTTCTGAAACATTACACTATCCAACAATAGTTAGCAATTGATAGACCTCATGAGTTCTGGCATTTTTCTTCCTCTGAGATTATCCACAGTGTAGTTTAAATTTCTGTGCTATCTTCAATTTTGCCAGCATTTATTTTCCATTACTATTCTGTGTGGCAAGAGAAGGAGGGAGGGAACGCAGACTCTAACAGATGCTTATTTACATTAGGTTACAGATACTAAAAAAATAATTTTATTTTAAGGAAGAGAGGAATGTAATAATACAGTCTTATGCAAAAAAAACCCAGCTTGTTTCAGCAAGACTCTGCCTCATCTAAATCCATATACATTTACAGTGCCCCACACTTATATAATTTCATCCCTACTGATTAATAAAATTAATGTGTTGATAAATAAATTTACAGATATACAGCCCTTCCTGCATAGAATGCTTTCCTTCTGAAGGGACACTGAGTTTGATGTGGCCTTACTGTTAATTTTTTTTGTTTGCTTTTAAAGCATGTGCCAGGTGTCCAATAATTTGATTTCCCTCTATTTGCAGTTGAGCTGTAGAACCCCACTTTTTAGGAGTATTATGAGTACCAAGCATTGCCTTTGGGTTACCGTGAAGTGCTGTATGAATAGTTGTGTTGTATGTCATAGCTCTTATTAACTCCAGTGCTATTGCTAATGTTTTAATGTATGCATATATGTGCCTTGAGGGAGTAGTTTGTGTGTTTTACTAGCATGATACACAAAAATACTCCTTTCCTTTTGCCTCTATATAAATTAATACATGCCGTCAGGGGACCTCTTACGATGTAAAATTGTCATCTTGTGAATGGTACGGATGAGATCCTGTGAAAGTGCAGCTGAGCAGCTATCCATCCTATGAGCAAAACAAAACTCTCTTCACGCTCTCCCCTGGTGGCTTGCATTAATTTGTTATGAATAATTCACGTTCCTTCATCACAGTTATTATTCTTTCCTTTGTCTTTTGTTTCCCAGTTTTGAAAGGCACACCAGCCTCTGCTGAGGTGGTGTGCTCTGAGGCAAAACCTTGTCTCCTGTCCCCACAGCAGGGCTTGCTGGCGCTGGGCGATGCTGAGGTGGGATGTCACAGTGGCACAGGGAATTGCCTTGCGGGATTCATAAACCTGCCAGTGCCCGAATTAGTGTTTTAATTGAGAAGCTAATGGGTTAATCAGGATCCTCGAGCCTGTGCTGCTGAGTAGATCAGTTGCCTGGCAACAACACCTGTCAAAATGAGGAGGTTTTGTACTTCTGCTGCTGTGCGAGTCTGGCTCTTATCTTGTGAGAGTTCAGGAAGGGGAGCTGCTCATGTGCTGAGTCTCTGAGTCTTTTTCCACCCAGCTGAAAGTACTTCAGGGCAAACATCAAAGGGTTTCCAAATCTGTCTCTGTAATTGCAAGGCTTTCAAAGTTCAGATGCGTATTTGAACCTTTTGAAGTCTCACTTTTGCTATGTAGCCCAAACGGGTCATGTCCCATCTTCCCTGTGTTTTCCCCACCTGCATTCAAGTCCCTCCCTAAATCCAAATTCCTTCCACTGATTTTTTTTTTCTTTTTTTTTCCCTTCAGCAGGCTTCCCTTTTTCCAATTCCTTCTAAACAGCTGACCATGCCCCATTTAATTTGTTTACTGTCACCCAGGAGACATTTGGCCCTCTGTCCATCAGCCTGTGTTGTTCTGCTGGTATCTCAGCTTAGGGCTTTCTTTACCTTATACATCCCAGGGAACATTTACCATGCTGGAGAAAGAGTAGAGAGCACAGTTGAGGTCATCTGACTTAACGTAAGCCACCTATTGGGTTTGGTGTTTTTTTTGAGAACTGAAGGAGAAAGTCTGCTGCCCTTGTTTTCAAAACCTAGCTATTTCTCCAAAGGCTTTGTAAATCTGTCTAGTTTTGGAAGTGTTTGACTTCAAGCCGGAAGCCAAGGTGCTGGCTCTCTTAGAACACTGGTGGAAATTGCATTAGGAAATCAACAAAACTCCATTTCACTGCTTTGAGTTGCATAAATATGATCTTTGGCATGTTAATAGGTTTTCTCACAAATACAGTGTGTCAAGTATTTTCTGTTTATGCAAGCTATGTACTTTGGTTAAAAAGCCCTTTCTGTGGCACTGTATGTTACTTTTCCAGTTTGCTTTAAAAAAGTTAGTGTTGATAATATTTCTGTGGTACTACCTGTATGCTTTCCTATGAGAGGAATATTTTAAAGAAATCTGACATTTCTAGAAGTATGATTGTATGTGTATGCTTCCAGAAATATTTTAAATCACACACCCATAACTATTCTCTGTATTCTGTACCTTAGATATTCAGCTTTTACTGTTGTTTTAACAGGTAGTCCTGAGTAGGAGTTCTATAGCCAGACAGGAGGTTTTTTTGTTGTTGTTGGTGTTTTTTTTTGGTTTTTTGTTTTGCGTTTTTTGTTGTTTTTTTTTTTTTTTATTCCATTTACTCAGAAAGAGAATGACAGGACAGGCTGGCATTTATTTCCTCACTCACCTCTTTATGTACTGTGCCATATGGAACTACCATAATGTGGCTTACTTATTTTTAACAGCAAAACTACTGTGACACACAGTGCTCTTTGATAAGTCACATGGGAAAAAACTTTTTCTAGACAGGCACAATGGACACATTAGTAGGTGAGCCAAATGTCAGAACTTGGGTTTTACTAGTGTTGAAATAATTTCTTTATTGTTGCATCTTAATGAAATACAATATCCAATACCTATGGGACAGCCAAATTGTGCTATTGTACCACATTTTGTTTCTAAAGCCAGTGTAAGCCATACTGTAATACCTTGCCTCTGATTCTTGTAAAGTGAGTTTCTCATATCTATTATCTACTTCGTTGCATCTTGAGTCAATTTGCTGTAGAGTGTTTAACATGTCCTTTTGTGTGGGAACAGACTTCTTTGATGAGCTCTGTGCCTGTCATCCTGAGACCATGTAACCAGTCTGGTTTTGATCTTTCAGGAGGACTATGCTGAGATGGAGAAGACACTAGTCAGATTACTTAACATGATTTGTAAAAGGGGGAAAACACAAGGATCACGGATTCCATAAGGAAGGAGTTTAGAGGAGAGGATATCAGAAAGCAGATCACACAAAGAAATATTTATGTTTCATTTTATTTGGAAAAGAGCAACAGTAGAGTATAAAAACAATTTCCCTACATAATGTTGAAAAGACTGCCTTCCTTTTAAGGCAGAGCCTGCTCATCTTCAACGGATCAGGACATGAATGTTTATGTTCACTGTCAGGCTAAAACCATTACTTTGTACCAGAAAGCATGTGCATGCAGCTTTTTATTCGTTAATTAAATTGCTGATGCAATTTATAAATGCACTTTAAAGATAGTTCTACAGCATGTAATGAGTTCCTAACTAGACAAAAAGGCTGAAGAAAGATGAATTTCATTCTTTGCATTTAGTAGGCATCAGCCTTGATATAGCAGTATTTTCTTATAATTTCTCACCAAATTGCTGTTTGCAAGTCTCTGTACTACCTGACTTTAACCACTATATGAGATGCTGGGAGATCTCTCCATGAGACAAAGTTTGACATGGATTTCCTAAAGCACTTGTATTCTAAGATTTGGAAATTTGAAGCAGTGGAACTCTAGCAGTTGTATGGACGGCATGGTGATGAAAATACATATTTCCTCTGCTGAGATGCTGATATCTAATATTTAAAAATTGTCCTTAGCTATTTTTGCTATAGATAAGTTTTTGTATGTGTGTGTGTGTATATATTAAAAAATATGGAAGTATGTAGAAGTATGTACAAACATACAGATCTACATGCATACCTTTTATTTCTAACTTGAACAACATATTCTTATAGCATGCAAGACAACCAAAGGCTCAGGTCCACGCTCAGGTCCTAAAGGGTGATACTGATTGGAGAATGCATCAAAGCATAGCACAGGCAACACAGAATTACAAAACAGTTGAATGTGGAAGGGACCATCTTTTCCAATTATCAAGCTCAAGTGGGTCACCTAGGGCTGTTTGCCCAGGACAATGTCCAGACTGGTTTTGAATTTCTTTAAGGATGGAGACTTCCTCACCTTTCTGGCCTGTACCAGTGCTTGCTGACCCTCACAATGACCAAATGTTTCTTGATGTTCAGAGGGAAGGATCACCTCTCTTGACCTGCTGACAATACTTTGTGTAATGCAGCACAGGATACCATTTTCCTTTTTTGAGGCAAGGGTGTCTTGCTCATGCCGTCGTCCAAATGACTGGTCCCAATTATTGACTAAGCATTAACACTTTTATTAAAAACTTTACAGCTTTACCTTGTTTCTAACAGTTCACGTGCTTCCAAAGATGTGACTCTAAGAACTGTTCAGTCTCTCAGGAAACACCTTCATCCACCACTCTTAGTGGCAATGTGATATGCTGCCTTCTTGCTTTTTGCTAATAATCTAAACAATCCTTGTTTTCCCAGTTTCTTCTTCCAAGTTGTTGGCATATTTTGCTCCAAGGTCAGAGTTTGAATATGCGAGAACAGGGCCGTCTGCAGCTCCATTCTCTCTGCATGCTGACACATGCTGCCTCCACCATGGCAAGAGGTATGCAAGGTTCTCTTCTGCAAAACTGCTTTCCAACATCATTTCATATCACTTTCTCCTAAAAGATCTCCTAGAATTGGTAAGGGATGCTACTTTGCCTAGCCTGGAATATTGCATTTACATCATAGTCACTTCTTACATACTTGCCTTATGAACATGTAGTGGGGGAGAGAATGTTTTTATCTTGATTTCTTTGAGCTTTATATTTTTGTGTCTTTTAATTAGATGTATAATTAGATTGCTTAAAAAAAATAAAGAATCTGTGGGCTGTTGTCCAAATTTAGCAATTTTGGACAAGAGATTTCCAAGAGAAGCCACAAACACACCCCAAAATGAAGAAAACACACAAATATCAGTTTATTTCGCGCACACACAAACCCCGACAAATAAAGTGCAAACAAACAAACAAATTAAGTTTCCCAGGGCCCATGTTGGGATGAGGACACTCTGGAAATAGTGCTAGTCTCTCTCTGGGTCCCCGGAGAGACGCCGGGGTAATTAGAGGAAGCACATGGCCGGTCTGAGGACCTCCCTAGCAGCGCGAGCTTCCGCCCGGCTTTGACTGAAGGAAAAACACTCAAGAAAATTAGAAACCCTGCGCGCCCCCCTCCCTCCCCTTCTCGATAGCCCAGGAAGGGATTTAGTGCTTATGGAAGAAGAGATGTGGTCTTTGGACCCCGGGGAATAGCTGCAGATAACCACCAGACCACCTGCCTCCCGGGGGAAAGGAGAGAAAAACCACAAAGGAAAAAAATGAAAGGGAAGAAACAACCGCCCTCCCTGAGGCTGACAATCTGTCTCCCAGGAATTCACAAGGAAGAATGCAATTCCGAGAAAGAGGAAAGTCCACCCCTCCGAAAGAGAAAGGAAAAAAAAAAAAGAAGAAAGAGAAACCTAATCACAAAAGAAAAAAAAAAGTGATCAAAAGAATGGCTCCCCTCCCAGAAATTACCACACCAAGTTGCTGCGGCAGAACCTCTGACCCGTGTTCACGTGGACGCCAGCTCCGACGCAGCGGCAAAGAATGGTGTTGCTCCTCTGAGCTCTGAGGCCGAAAAGAGAAAGATGGCCGGCCTTCCTCCATTTTTATAAGTAGGTCCCGATCCGTGCCTGCGCAGATCGGTCCCAGGGGCTGGCCCTCGTCTCATTGGTCAGCACCCCCGGGGGCCCGCCCCGTATCTGCAGTGGCTCATGGGAAGACACTGCGGCCAGCCGGAAGCTACACGTGCACCGGGACGGCATATCCGGTGATGGCGGCCGCTGCCAGTGCCACGTGCTAGTCGGGTCCGGCACCAGCCCACGCAGGGCCCCGCCCCGGTGCCGCGCGGTTGCAGTGCCATTCGGCCGCAGCCCTGGTGCTGCACGGCCATGGTGCCATGCGGTCTTGGCCCCATGGGGCAGCTCCTGCGCCTGCGGCCTGGAATCAATGCTGACCCACAATCCGGAAGCGATGGAGATGCCAAAGGTACCAGGGAGCACCTGACAAAATGGCGGCGTCCTGCCAGGATCGCTGCGCTCCNCCTGCAGAGGTGCCTCCCCCGGCTGCTGCCCTTGGGGGAGCGCCCGCCCACAGGCACGCCTGACATCCACCCTCCCCGCTCGGGGCCAGGGCTTCCCCCGAACACCCTACAGGCCAGCGAGAGCTCATCGGATGCCGCCCCTGGGGCTCCAAACGGGACCGAGCCGGGAAGGGGAGAAATGATTTCCATTCTTTGACCCACGCCAGCTGTCATGTGAAAATAGAGTCCTTTAAAAATTTTTGTATTTCTGGATTTTAAGAGGAAAGAGTCCTATATGTTGCTGCTGCTCCATTATTCAGTATGAATGACCAATCAGTAGGGAAAAAAGGTTTCATGTATTCTAATGGCAGGAATTGCCTTCTCCCTCTCTCTGGGCATGGTAAAATGCACTATCTTATTGGAGATAGCAAACACATAATAACTAGAATGCTAACTCTCTCATGAAGAAGTCCTGACAGAAGTATTTTTTCCTCCGAGTCATAGCATGCATTCTTCCATAAAGGTCATATTGAATGGCAACCGCTGTCCTGACAGTTACAGAATGTTCCTAATCATACAGTTTGGTAAAGTAATTAGAAATTATGAACTTGGTTTTACCTATAGCGCTGAGAAAAATGGCTTATGCAGGGACTAAAGTTATTGTGCTTCAGGATAAAAAAACCCCGTGAACATTGGTAGAAGCTTGAGTACGTTATTTGCAACATAATAGTTTTATGTCATTGTTATGATATAAATTAAAGTGGTTCGGACCTGAAGTCTTACCATTCTTATTTGACTTTTATATAACATATACTAGTGCTTACTAATTCTTTTCTTATAATCCGACAGTGAGGAAACAAATTCCATGAAAGCACTATTATTTAGCACCCAATTAGAAAACAGAACTGAATGTTACTTGCATTTAAATATACAAAAAAACGTACAATGTTGGAATCCTAGAGAAGTCCTGAATTCGAGAACTTAAACTCTGTTTAAGGCTTTTAGGCTCATTTCTGCTAATCATGAAATAGGGCTCCAGGAACCTTATCATGCGCATAGTGGCATGCCTTCATTTGCCTTTACTTTTAACACTGAAACACGGGTTGGAACAACGTGTCATTTGGATCAGGGTCAAATAGTTGATGCTCACTCTCCTGCGAGACAAAAGGGGAAACAGAAACCTTCTTTGTGCCAGTTTTGGACAGGGATTTCAACAGAGACCTCCCACTTTTCATGAACTCAGATGAACTCCCCAGCAGTGTCTGGGCTTGGCAAGTTTGGGATTTCAGTACTTCCCATGTGGTCTGTGCAACTGACTAAAGAGTGAAGTGACTCTTTAGCTTAGGGTATCTCTAAACTGGTTACTAGAACAGTCACCTCTAGCTGCCAGGGTAATTATGCAAGGGGAAAATTTTGACCCAGGCATCTTTCTGGTGGAGAAAATGGGGACCTAAAGCCTGCTTTGCCAGGAAGAGTATTTCAGAAAGAGTTATGGAGAGGAAAGATTTGTCTTTTGCCCCCGAGATACTTGTGTGTTTCAGCACAGTGTGATGTAGCTGGAGGTAGCAGTATCCTCTGTCCTCTTGCTGGGTCTGCAGTGCAGACACATCTCAGGATATCATCTTGCAAATCAGGTGGGAGGGTGCATGTCCCTAACTGCATGTCCCTTGGATGACTTCTTTTCCTCTCTGAGATATTTCAGTCAGAGTCCATCAGGACTTTCCAGGCTGGGTGAAATGCTTCCTCCTTCTGCCTTCTTTCATTATGCAAGGGGAAAAAAAAATATGGCTGAATTGAACTCTTTTTCTTTTTTTATTCCCCCTCCTCATTTTATTTTATTCTTTTTTTCTTTTCCTGTTACTTCCTGAGTTATGCTAAGAAATCAATTATTTGCACAGCCTCAATATCAGGAGAGAGATCTTCTATTACCATATCCTGTACTGAAGAGCTTATTATCCAAAGGCAAAGGGATTACAAATTTCTCAATGTCTTCTAGAGCTGCTAGTAATTATTTTTGCTTCCAGCCATGTTACAACCATTAAAGTTCACGTTTAGGTTACAATATTCCCCGTGTGAATGTTTGCTTTTAATAAATAGAAGGATGTGCTAGACTTGTCCTTCCACAGTGTAAAGCCTAAGCCTGTCAGAAACAGCTTACAGTAATGGAAGAGCTCTGAAAAGCTCTCTCCTGTGAGAAATGTAGCTAGAATTCCTTGATTTCGACACTACTAGTGTCGAAACTTTGACTACTAGTCAAAGATATGAATGCTTGAGGGTTTTTGTCTGCAGGCTGTATTAGACAACTTTGTTTTACTCTGCATGAAAAGCAGCCCATGACTTTTGTCAGCTGTCTGTATATTTTCCAAGCTGGCAAAGAAATTGCTGCTAACAAGCAAGCAGTGGCATATTTAAAATTCAGTGTAGATCATAGCTGCAAACACGCTGAGGGTAAAAGGGCAGCAGCCACTTCAGCTCACTGTTCCGTAACAAACTACAGAGCTTCTAAGAGAACCCAATGTCTTGGCCCTTCTCTCCCATTGTGGAAATGCTCTCCTCCTCCCTCCCCTTCCCTTTCTCATCTCGGTCTTGTGGGATGAGAAAATCTCCCTGCAATCTAAACAGTTGCTGATATCTTCTGTCATAAATACTCCCTAAAAAAATATTAAAGGAGAAGAAAAAATAGCAAACTTCAAACCAGCATTTAGGCCATAAAGGTCAAAAGCATTTGTGTTTGTTTCAAGATAGTGGAGACCAGAGTAGAGGTCTGGTATTTTGCTGAAGAAGAGGGATTTGGCTGCTGGCGGAACATAAAGCAAAGCTGACAACAAAGCTTTCCTTTCATGCTATCCAAATGAACACATTTCTAATCTGAAATTCAAATACTTGACAACAGAGAGTCTGTGAGCTGGTCTTTGAATAGGAAATTGCTTCATGGTTTTAGCATAATGAATTAGGCAGTTAGAGTAAACCCATTTAGAAGGCATAGAATGCTTTCACAGCCCTTGTAAAAGCTAGACAAACCCTACTAATTTCCTAAATTTCTCATGACTTGCAAAATGTCTAAATATTCTGTGCAAATGTGGTTGTGCATGTTATGTTTCGCTTATTGAAGCTATGTAGGTTGACTCTCCTATTTTACAACATGCTGATTATTTAGATAAGATTGTACCTTAATTAAAAGCCATAAATAACAGCTAGAACATTCTTTGAAAACTAGCGCTCTCACCAATAATGAGAGCACATTAATTAGTCCTGACATTCTGTTCTGGTCAATTACTATTATACATTCTGGAGATGCAGCATTAGGCTGAGAAAACAGCTGGGGTGGAGTCACACCAAGAAAATCAATGGAGGGATTCTCTGTACTGTTTAGCTGTGCACTGACAAGCGACAGCTTCAGTCTCATGTTTTGGACAACACCGGATTCATTTTACGTGGCAGCCTTCATAAACCTTCAAGGGAACCAAAGAGAGACAGTGTCACAGGTAACATAAGGAGGTATGCTGTAACAGAACACAGAGGGAGGAGCTGTTGTTTCTTTTGTGCCTGTGTCTGACCTTGGAAAACATTTGTCATGCCTCCTGGGAACTCCAAGTTCTCTCTTTTGTACTTTGCTTAAGCAAACAATTGCAAATAAGACCACTTGGAAAGCCAAGGTTAAACGCATTCCAGTCATGTTTTCGAAAAGGACCCTGTTTGGTTTCATTGGTGGTTTTTTTTTTTAATTGTTTCTTTTTTGTGATAACCCTCAGAATTTTCTTAATATTTTAAAGAAAATGTTCAAGTCCTTATTTTTAAAGATTTTTGTTTTGCTGTAAAGGCTAATCTGAGAAGACACACTGAGTGTATAGGTAACCGCATAAGGGCTTTCTATCGAATGCATACAAACAGATAATAAGGCATGACATTCTTGTATTCAGAAGCTTACTAGGTGTCATAGCAAACCCACTTTTTTTTCCCCACGGAAAAAGAGTAGATAAATGGATTTTATTTTATCACATTTTTTTTTAATGTTACCATCAGAGATCCCACGGTACAATGAAATAGTTCTTTGTGCTGGCATAACGATAAAAGTATTATGATAGATTATTTTAAAAAGACCTTTTTTAATCATTAATGTGTGTCAAGCACCTAATTAATGTTTACAACTAGGAATGTAAACGAAATATGTCCTCACTTTCTCACAGCTACAAAAATATGAATAGGTCTTTTTAGGTCCCCAGAGATGCATACTGAATACATGGACACAAGCAGCTGAATGTATGTATGATGAATTAAACTGAGAAACACTGCCATTTAAATGCATTAAGACCATACTGACTTAGAATAATAATAATTATCACCACCAGTACAATATAAATATTTAAAACTACTATACCTATGCAATAGTCACAGAGGCACCAGGCTGAATTTATAAAAAATCAATTCTGAATGGCACCTCTAGCAAAATAATGGGATATGGAAAGGAGGCATCTTCAAATCACTAATACAGAATAAAATTTACATCTGCATTAGAGGTTTAGGTGCCAACACAAGCAATATGTTTCCAGGTCAAGACTTTCTTTGTATAACATGTCATAAAGACCAAGCAATGCAGCTAAGATCTATCCTGCTGCAAGATGGGCCACTGCTTGAATTACTCCACTGTATTAGAGAGGAGTATTCAAACAGTGTGAAAAAGTGAAGAATGTGACTCCTGCCTCCAGTGTATTTTGGTTGTTGTTGTGAGGGACTATAGTGATACAGCTCTTTCACACAACACTTACAGTGGGAGAAAGCTCTCTCAGATGCCTTCGGTCTCTTCCATAATGTGGTGGGCAGTAAAAGATGAGATGCTACCTTTCACAAATATGAGCTTCAAGATTTGATCTCAGGTCATGCATCTTATTTTATGGGTAAGACAGAATTGCAACATATTTCATAAATGTGAAACATGCAAAAATTTTAATTACTGTATTTGCACTGCTAACTTTCTCTCCAAAAAATGTCTCCAAACCAAAGAAACAGACATGTTTCCCATACAGTGATTTTTAATGTTGCAATGTGAAGATTTTGGTAGAAACATGTGCTGGAATAGTCATGGATAAAAGGTTAAAAATATCATAAAATGATTTAACACACACAATGTATTAAAAACAAATCCTCAGAAACTGTGTCTCAAGCAGGAAATAAAAAATGTATCTTCTTACTACAGATTCAAAATAGAAGGTGAATTTATATCTCAGTGGCCAGCTTTCTTCTTTTCCGTGACCTATCTGTATTAGAATATATTTTATCTCATTTCCTCTGCTGAAGCTCAAAAATGCAGCCAGCTGTTAACCTTAAGTTTAAAT
>VYZS01089100.1:29130-45518 GCA_013400695.1 Neodrepanis coruscans | reverse complement strand
AATTTTTAACTGTAATATAACCTTTTTGATTTTTATGCTTGGTATTGTAGTGACCCATCACTTTAGACTCATCATTTCTATCTAGTTTGCTCCTAGAACTAGAACAGCACTTTTTACCAAAAGCCATACTACAATACATTAGAAAAAGAGCTCACTCTCTGAGAGATGAAGATGTCTCCTTGGACTAATGTTCAGCTTCCATAGTTTCTGGCTTTTTGTTTATTTATCCATGCAGCCATAATATAATTTTTTGTTTCATTTCCTAGCTTTCTAAAGGAAACAAGAAAAATAAAAAGGCAATTTAATGCACTCCACAATGACTATTTAAGCATTAAATCATCAGAAAGGCTGTCACTAACTAGTAAGTGGTCCCAATGACAAGACAGTATTCCCTAGCAACTGCAGAGAAGTCAGTAACCCTTTTGTGAGGACTATATCCACCACTGTAGCTGGAAATACGTTGTAGCAAACAAATGCATATGCCCAAGCACCTGAAAAAAACCAAACAACTTCTTCCATCTTATGATTATGGTGTGAACATTTTTCTCTGTGGTTCTGAAAAAATGCCCAATTCAGTTCTGCAAAAGGACATATGAGGACCAAACGGTTGCGCAGGCAGCTTCTGAGAAAAAAAGGAAGAGTGATGAATCATACTAGTGCTATGTGTGCAGACACAGGGCAATACAGTTTTGTTCTCTAGCCTGAAGCAGAATGACTGGTTAAAATATTACCAGGACTCTCAGGAGGTTTACAGTTATTATTTGTACAGTTCATTGCAGCGTTCCAGAACATCATTCAATGTTTTAGGGAACATGCTATGTTCATCCCATATTTTACGAACCAGAAAGAGGTAGAGTTAGCTATAAACTTTAAATGTAAGTAAAATTTATGTGGAAAAAAACCCAACAAAATTGTATCGTAACTCTGTCATGATTTACCTGGGAACGGGCAGGTTGTGAGTGATGAAGAACCTGGGGGGCACCTTCCAGGCTTATGTCCTCTCCTGATAAATGCTACCAGCCCCTGAGTTTGTGCAAGTTCCAGAAAACTCCTGGGATTACTTTTGCTGCAGGACTGAAACTTGAAATCCACACTGAGAAACAGATCAAAGACCTCCATTGCAGCTGCAGCTCATACCACTTCATAGCAGGACACCGGCAGCAGAAGTGAGTTCTGCAGACAGAAGGAATGTGGAAGAGGCACCAAGAACCAGATCTGCACACTGAGGACTAGACTGGTTGCCAGCAGAGCAGCATCTCCATGGGCTGTTATCTTCTTAAGGCCTTTCTTCAGATTCAAAAGCATGCCATCTTTTTCTTGTTGTGGTCTTGCACACAATGTTCATGTGCAGGAGGTGCCAGACATAGACAGAGCTCAAACTGATGTTTTCTGTGTGAACAGAGTGGAGAAAAAACTGGGGGTCCTCCTGTTTCCCCTGCCTCATTAGACAGGTTTCCAGGCACTCGGAAAGACCTCCATGATCATGTCAGCAGACTGTCTATCTTCAAACACTGTTTTTTTTGTTTGTTTGTTGAATATATAACATGCATAGTAACAAGCACAACAGCCCAATCTGTAGGCCTTCTCTTAAATTGCATGGCTTGCAGTAGCCATGAAAGTAAGCAAGCCAGAAGATTAAAGAAGTGTGAGGAGAGCAAGAGAAAAACAGAAAAGAACAGCAAGAAGAGCACAGTAACTTCATTATGAGTCCAGCAAAGATGGTTTGGACAAATATCACTCTAATTGGAGCAATTCTTCAGTACTTTTTCCCAAATAAATGAGCTGTCTAACTCTATTATATATGACGTTGTGTATTTTTTCCAATAATCTTTAACTGGGTACTGAGACTGCACTGCATTTTGTGCTTTCATTCCAAATGACTAAAACAAGCTTTGTAAGATCTCCCCAGAAAAATACGATGTCCTGTTATATCACTACCCAGATATGATTATAAAAAAACGTGACTTTTATTACTCTGTTAGTTTGTCATAAGCTATAATAAAGCAGAGCAATAACTAGCCAGCAGGAAAGAGCAAACATTTTCAGCAAAAGTGCAGAGAAGCAGAGAAGACATAATTTGTGCTCTGCAAAGCCTCAAGCCAGCCAGAGGCTGACACTCTCCTTCTCTCTGGCTTGAATAGAAATCTCTCAGCATCACACAGGATTGCCGAACACCTGGTAATATTGACTTCAGCAGTGCAGTTCTAAATACTGCAAGTGTCATCACCTGTTAACATAAATTATATTTGAAGGGATACAGTATTTGTAAGAGCTAGTCCAAACTCTAGTGAACGTCTTCACTATTTCACTGGGTTAAAAGGCGTGCACACATTCAAACCATCAATGAAGGCATCCTATCAGTGCCATGAAGATCAAACCATGTAAAATGATTTTGCAATATTTCCATATCATAAAATATGTACATATATTAAATCCACCAATCTTGTTGCCTACAAATACAACTGATGCCTAGAAATTTACTAAGCCATCCACAGAGCTTTGTGGACTGTCTTTAGAACCTGAGCCAAATCCCAGACCCTGACCTTTCTTTGATGTTATGATCACTTTTACAGCACCCAATCAGAGTTGTTTCTCTTACTTTAATTAACCACTTTCTTAATAGCAACAAGACACTTGTAGACACACACATGCATTTCCCTGAGAGGAGATTCTTGCACAGGAGATTTTTTAAATTCATTTGGTTTGCAACCTTGCACCCTCTAACATCACCTAAGTAGGCACTGGATTTACATAATAGCACTGTATTGCCTGCAGCACCCAGACACCTACACCCCTACACCTCATACAGAGAAACTCATTAGAAAAGTGATCTGAAGGAGCAGAAATAAAACCAAACATGGAAACTTATTGCAAAGTAAAAAGTGACCAAAAAGAGGTTAATTCCATTGGTACATTAGTTAATATAAGGCAAAATTGCAACTCTAATGGAGACTTTCAAGAAATTTTATGATTCAGAAATCATAAATGAACAATGAAGATACTGGCCTTTTCAAGTGCCACATTGTTCAGTAGAGAACTCACAATCATTTAGTGAACTATTTGTTTAAGAAGAAAGAAGTAGCAAATTTTTTCCTCAATTAAAGTCAATGCAATTGCATGTGTAAGTAAACTGTAACTCAAAGTGACATCCTGGTAATATGAAATATTCATTGAAATTCTGTATTAATACATGTTTTGTTCTAAGGGATCATTTTATTCTTTGTGAGTGCGTAAGTCCATTTTTTCAGCATAGCACTGTATATTACCTAATCACATCCAGAAAACATACACTACTTCAAAACTGTGCACTGTAGAAAATTTTCAAAACTCCAACTGCACAACCAATGCCATCTCAGCAATCTTACTCAGAGAGGCAAACTGGTGGGAGAGGGATGCCTCCTCTATTGATCAGGAGAAACCTTGAATATCTAAGAAAGAGGTTGTATTTTTTTCCAAAATAGTCATCATTCTGCAGTATCTGTTCTTTTTTCAACTGAGATAGGGCTGACTTTGAAAACCTGGTCCCTGGATAGTCTGCAAGGTACAAGTTAAACTAGAGAAAATATTTTATTTAACTTTATATTAACCCTAGTGATTAGAAACTTCCTTTTCACATATCCTGGCATTTGTCCACTTGAACACTTTCCATTTGATTTCTCTGTTTATTTTCTTTCTAAGGGGAAAAAAACACACTTACAGGTGAAGGCATAAAGGTGACAGTCAAACTTCCCCTAAATATTAATCTTGGAGAGTGAGAAAAGGAGAATGTAATGGAAGCTGGGTTTCATTCTTGACCACAGCAAGTACTGGAAAGATCTCACAATGATTTATGTGGATACATCTTATATTTCATTTACTTATCTTTTAAAATGAGTTGTGAATAATTCAGAGAATGACTGTCTGGATAACAGAGTTTGTGCACCCCTGGAGATCGAAATCTTCTAATTACCCAGTAACAGATACAGCCTGGAAGTCATAACGCCAGGTTTCCTTGCCCCAGATATCCATGACCCAGGGCTCATCCCTATGCATGAGCCCTTTGCTATCCAACTTCCAGTTAGTTCTCAGCTTGTCCTTCAAGACATCCAACAAGGCTGACAGTGAGGATAACATTTACAAGAGGCCACTTGCCCTGGGGGAAGTCAACTGTCACTATCAAACTTGTTCCGGCAAAAAATTAAATATTTGGTGCATGATAATAATGTAGCTGTCACTGTTGCCTCAGGTCAGCCCTCAACCTTACCAGAGAGAGGCTCATAAATCCTTATTGAGCTCTTATTATTATTTCCCAGTATATCCTCCTTTTTGAGCATTAGCTCTTGGGCTCATTGACCTGAGCACACACTTAAGAAACTCTGTTACTTATCTAAAAAAAGATAAAATGAAGACAGGCAAAAGCTGAATTAATCACTTCAATATATGGAAATAATGTGGCAATGCTGTCTTTATGCATTCAGGCAATTCCCTAATAGCATCAATGCAAAACACTCCAGGGTTTTGGGGAAAGCAAAGCAAAACAAAATTAAACAAAACAAAACAAAAATAAGAAGCTGCATAAGAGAGCCACAATTTGATGGATTTGATTGAAAGCTCCTCTTCTGCTTTGTTTGCTGTGGGCATAAAAACCAGGATTTGTAATTGCTAAATAGTATTTAAAAACTACAGCCAAATTCTAACTAAAAAATGATGAAACTTCAGTTACGAACAGGGAGACTGGTTGGACAATGGGAAAACACCAATTTTGCCATAAAACTCTTCCTAAAATACACTAAAACAGACAGTCATGCTATTTAACCCAACTGCAAATGTCACTATGAAGACAGGAGACAGGCTTGGCTTTGGTGTTTGGAAATTCAGGCCATCATATCTCCTATTCCCTTGGTAAGGCTTGAGCAAAAATGAGCCTTTTTTTTTTTTTTTTTATTATTCCTGTGGCTACTCACAGACTGTTGGCTTCAGAGCTATGCTCTTCTGATGCAAGGAAACCTTTCCAAGGTAGGTTTACCCTGGGACCCCCCTACCCATTTGTCCTTCTAGAATTGTTCCCTAATTTAAATGACCTTTCTTTTCTGTCATTTTTTTCCTGAAAATATTTGTAGACACGGATCATAAAAGTATTAAAAATGTTCATATTGATCTGGAAAGGAAAAAAAACCAGGAAGAGCATGACTGACAAAATATAAATAGCAGGGGGTGGGGAGGTTTAAAGGTGTGAAAATTCTCTCTGTGTTTGAATATCAAACATACTGTGTTTGGGGGCAAGAGGAAAATGGGGGTGTTTCATTTGATTAGCAACAGAGAGACCACTAATAAAGTTTAAACCTGAATTTGCCAACTGGTTTTGGGTAGTTCAGCTGTCAGTGTTCCATTCAGATAGCTGCATACAGCCACCGTCCATTTGTAAGATATTTCCTTCCCTGAGTTTATTTCCCAGGCAGCAACATTGAGAGTTGCTGAGCTGAGACCAGTTTCCTCCACTCCCTCCCACCTGCCAACATGCAAATGACGGGCCACATTTCTCTTGGCCAGGCAGTTGGGTGGCATGGGCCAGGGAGCTGCAAGCACTGGGCTCAGGTCAGCTCTGGGCTGGCCACAGGATGTGGCCCTGTGGCTGCTCTGCTCCTGTGGGCACAGGGACGTTTCGGTTGGCTGTGAAGGAAACAGCTCCATGGCTGACTTCCTTGTGAAGGACAATAAAATCAGCTAGTGGGGAGCTTACACAAGTCTGTTTGCTACAATAATGATATCAACATTAACAACAAATCCCTTTTTCCAGCCCCACCCTGTGGAGCTAAAAGAATGGACTTTAAGGGTGTAATCCCCAGCAGCCAGAGCATTGTATGGGGCTCTCGCAGCTGGTTTAGGCCGGGTTCATCAGCTGCTGGCACTGACAGGAACAGCAGAGTGCTTGGCACAGGCTGCAAAATCTGCCCAGGAAGTGGTGGGTGCCCGCTGGGTACTCAAGGCTGAGTCTCCAGAAGGCAGGATATGTGTCACCAAAGCAGTGAATCCCTGCCCCTCCACAATGATGACACTTGGCCAGCCCTTGCTGGTTGAGCACCCCTGGTCACTGCTACAACTCACTGAGCCTCGGACTCCACTTCCTGAGTGGCCCGCAGGAGCATGTCCTTAAACTTCACATCTGTGTGTCCTCAGCCCATTGAAAATGAGGACATCTCTTTAGCAGCAACAGTACCACAAGACTGGGAGATTGAGCAGGTCCCCTGCCACAGCAACACCTGTGAATGGGAAATTGACAATCATAGGTAAGGTTACATTGTAAGAATGTCTCCTCTGCAGACTGAGAGCAGGCATTTGCTGGCAACTGCTGTTAACTTTTTATAGGTCACATCTGAACTGATGAACCTGGGCTGGATGATTCTGTACCATATTCCTTTTTCTAGACCAATTCCTAGACTATTCAAAATGAGAAAAGTGTATTTGATTTTGCCTCTAAGTGTTAACTTAGGACCTGCTATACCTTCTTTGTAGTCTCTATTTCACTAATTTTAAAATTGGTGGGATGAAATAAAAAAATAAGGCTAGAGTTTAAAGAAAGAGGTTTAAAGAAAGGTTAAAGAAAAATACAGCACTGTCTTTTAAACCATTTACAACTATTCCATATGTGCTTTAAGCTCTCATCTGACAGTTTTCAATCAACTCAAACTCAAACTTAGTCCCTTGTAAGGTTTCAGTCCTAAACTGTGTTCTGCTGATATTTTAAAAGTTGATGAGAACTGCATGTGAGCAATAACTGGAGATAGAGAAAACACCTTAAAATAAATGATACCCAGCAAGGTACAGGAGACAAAGTCAGCTTTGAAGACTAGGTGGAAAGCCAAGCCACCCACCTGGTCACTGCTGGAATTGAAAACACGTAGAATTGGATCCCACTTCTCCCAAGTCACAGTTCCCTAAATGCTTGCTCAGCTGCCACTTATGGTGTTGAAAATTGTTTTCAGACTTCTTGGAAATGCCTCTAAGTTCCTTGCTTTCACCATTTACACCAAATATAGCCCCCATGCAGTCAGATTCCAAGTCTCTTTCCTGATGGAGAGTGTGCACAGGCCTGAGCACCAGGCTTTGGTCCCCTGAAAACTTCACCACCATGAAACAAACATTGCTAGTGCAAAGATTGGGATGGAGATTCCCCTTCTTCAGGGAGAGTAAGAGATGAGAAATGCGCTTGTTCATGCATGATCTTTTCTTCAGGACCAAGTGGTGGTCACTCATTCCAACTGCAAGGTGGGAAGTTGTGCAGGGATGAAGAGAAGCTGTCCCCTGTCCCCTGTATCACAAAGGGCAGTTTTACCATCACGGAGGGCCATACCAGCACAGGCAGGCTTGGAGCACTGACCTCCCTTGGAATGGAGATGCCTTTCAGCATTCCAGAATGAAATAGTTAAAACCCAGAGACTTCAGTGTATAAGGTGTGATCCCAGGGCTGATCACAGCAATATCTGGAGACAGTGACCACATGGTTCTCAGCTGCTTGCCTTCCAGAAAAGTGGGAAGGGGCATGGCACCAGACAAAGCTTGTTGAGGACAACAGCTTTCCAGCAGCAAGTCTGCTTGTCACCTCTTCATAGGTTTTCCCCAATGGCCACATTAAAGGGGTCCCTGTTGAGCACTCCCTGAATCTTCTTCTGTGCTTTGATTCTTCCCCCCTAACCTATGCAGGGAGTCTGGGCGCTTAATGCAGGCTGTGGCAGCTTTGTTTCTGCAGCAGGGCTGCTACAATTTGTACTAGGCTGCATTCCCAAGACCATTTGCATGTTTCACCTTTTTTTGATCTATTTTAGATCTTCCCTCACACACTTCGGCTCCCACTCTTCTCTCTTCTCTGCAGGGATTCTCCTAGAGCTAGCTGTACAGAAATCTCTCATCATCCTTAGCCAAGCAAGTGCCAAGCAAAACACTATGCAAGCGCTTTGCCAAACACTCGTCTTTTATTCCTCCCTAAGTCCATCAGCCCAGCTTTTCTGCCTTCATTTATATCAGTAACACGTTTTTCCTTTTAAATCTTTTTTTTCTTTTTATAGAGAGTATAATAAAAAATTAAATTAAACCACAAAACCTCATTTTGTAAAACTTCGTCTGCCCTAGATTGCCAGAATCAAAGAAATTCTGAGCTAATGATGAATCTGCCTTGTTCAGCTAATCATGCCTAATTGACAGAGTTAAAGGGTACTGAGTTGTCTGTGCAGGAACAGAACAAAATTATTGTAGAGTGGTGTTTTTGCTGGTTTTAGCTAAAAAAGAGGGATGGAGTTTGCTTATTTGGTAACATAAAATTGGGGTAAAATTTGCTGTAAGGTGATAAATTTTCAAAATGGGTCAAATCCCAGACCAAAATATTTAACAGCAACCTATTCACTCAGCAGGAAGTATACTCAATTCATTAGAAAATCTGCAGGTAAAAGGACTTTGCCAATCTAATAGAGTAAAATTGAAGAGATTAAATAAATTCCCGAACAAGTAGTCAACACTGTACAGCCAGCAATATCCCTAAAAAAATGGTTCGATTTTCTTGCCAGTTCAGCTACATGAACTTAATGCCTGTTCCAATTGTTATTCTATTAATTTAATCTGGAATTTGGTCAATTGGTATTGGACGATACCTCACAAGTTGTAAATCACTAAAAGTACCTACTTTGCCATGCAAGAAGATTCTATGACCTCTGGGTAATAGCTTAGGAACTAAAGATGCATGTGAGATTCAGTATTGCTTTAGTAATTAACAACCTGCAAACAGATTAGCGTCATACTTCATCCTTGAAATAATAACATTATTTGACTGGCAGTGTGAAGTCACTTCCATGTGATGGACATTAATTGTGAATAAGAATCTGAATTCTTCCCTATTCTATTAAAACAAGAAACATTGAAATGCATTCCATTATTTCACAGTAAGCAATGTACTACAAAAGTCTGAAAAAGGTATGTAGCTATATATATTTTATTAGATATTACTTTTTCATTTATACATATTCACTAGAGGCAATAGCTTTGCTATCAAGAAGCTTTTTGCCACATCAGAGAAGAAAGGTTATTTTTCCTCAAATAGTAACTACTTACTTTATGGAATCAGGCCTAATATGTCTAAGTACAGGGTACTAAAATGACATTGTTATAAATATTGCTTCATAAAACTTCAGACTACCATAATAATTTAATATCAAGTGCAATCAAACTTTATGTGACTTTTTATGCAGGCATGCTTCTGCAATTGAGAGCTTCCTACTCACATTTTTTCTGTGTGGGACTCCTGCAATAGTTTAGCAAATAGTAACTGATCTCCTAATCTAAAGCTGCCTATTAACAGAATTAGGTTCAGTGAAATGCTATTCGTAGAATAAGCAAATTGTGGCAGTGTACCCTCACAGCCAGCACTCACAACCAAAATAGACTTTCAACAACTCACCTTCCTCCAGATCAAGTACCCTCATCTTGAAGTTCAGGGCAACCTGCACTGTATCTTTTTTTTTTTTTACTACAAGTCAGGCGAGGCTCAGATACACATCTGCAACCTGGGACCTTAGCAGAGCACAGGAAGACTTTCTTCTGTGCCCTGTCTGAGGCAACACAGAGGAGAGAGTTGCTTGGTGAGAAATCAGCAGGTTAGGATAAAAACTTGGTCCTTGTGGGAATGGAGATGTGGAAGATATATCATTGGTAGCACTCATTAGAGAGAGAAATAGATTGGCTGATGTACTGGTTTGGGCTGGAGTAGAGTTCATTTTCTTCATAGTTTCTTGGTGCTGGGTTTTGGATTTGTAACACAAAAAGTGTTGATAACATAGGGATGTTTTAGCTATCACTGAGCAGTGCTTGCACAATATCAAGACCTTTTCTGCCTCTCACCTCATCCCACCAGCAAGCAGGCTGCACAAGAGACTGGGAGGGAACACAGCCAGGACAGCTGACTTCAACTATCCAAAGGGAACTGTCCAGATAATTTGTGTTCAAGACCTGGTTGGATGGGGCATTGAGCAATCTGGTCTAGTGGGAGGTATCCCTGCCCATGACAGAGGGACTTGGAACTCTATGATCTTTTAGGTCCCTTCCAACCCAAACCATTCTATGATTCTATGGCATTCCATACCATATGGCATCATGCTCAGCTATAAAATCTGGGGGAAGAAGAAGGAGGGGGGGGATGTTTGGAGTTATGGTGTTTATCTTCCCAAATAATCATTATGTGGGATGGAGCCCTGCTTTCCTGGGGATGGCTGAACACCTGCCTGCCCACAGGGAGTAGTAAATTAATTCCTTGTTTTGCTTTGTTTGTGCATGTAGCTTATACTTTCTTATACTTTATCTCAACCCATGAGTTTTCTCACTTTTATCCTTCTGATTCTCTCTCCCATCCCCCTGGAGAGTGAGTGAGTGGCTGGTGGGGCTGAGCTGCCCATTGGGGTCAACCCACAGTGGTGGAGATGAGAAAGAGGCAAGGACTGTGGGACAAGAAAACCTAGAAAGATCTGAAAGATACAAGCTGGCATTGATATGGGTAGAGAATAAAATGGAGAGGAAGGGAGCCAGCAGGACAGAGAGAGGACAGGGAATATGGGGTCATGGTTACAGGGGGTGGGTGCAAAAGCTTAGTACCATTAAAGCACAGACTTCTGCAGAGCTCGGAGCTGCTGCCACAGTCCCAAATCTACTTTTCCTCTGGCCAAAGCACTCCTTCTCCATTTTAGGTTAGCTGAGGAAGTGGAAGACTTTGCCTCCTGTCCCTCTGTTACCTCAAGAGGTCACAGACGTCTGTGCTGAATCCGATGGCAGCAACTTAGATGAAGACTTACTAGTATATCACCATGATGCCATACAACAGTTTCCTGTGCTGGGGATGTAGTTCTGCTTTCACTCTTGTGGTAGTAAATTACAGGATTGAAACTTTGAGCAATGAAAGCTCAAAATTTTGCCTCAAATTTAGGAAGTCATAGAATTGAGATTTTTTGCCACTTTTATGCCCCTTCTTCCCTTTTACCCTCATATTTTGTGGTCCTAGCATGAAATCACCCTGTTTATTTCAGTTCCTTCTCTTCCCTGCTGCTCTGGGCATGAATCAGTATGGTGCAATGTAAGAAATCCTGTGTGGTTGATGCATTTTCTTTTTTTTTCATAAACCAGGCAATGCATAGCAAGAGATATAGGGGCTGAAAAAAGAAAGCTGACCTGTCAGACAATGCAGGCCATTGCTGCACTGGGAAACAAGAGTTTGTGCCCTCTGCATGGAGTCCTTGTGTGAGCTGGGGTTGACCACTAACTCAGCTGTCTACAGGCAGTTACTTCCTCTAAGCAACTTGGAGTTGGACAACAACTGCCTGACCCAGAGGCTTAGATTGATTTTCAGACCTGAAGGACACTGTTACTGAGGAGGTGTCTTTGTGCCACACTTAGGGCATGATTATGACTCTGACAAATGAAAATGTCTCAGATTGAACTTTCAGAAATATTGCTTTGGACTTCAGTGACTGCAGCTCAGTTCCTTCTGTTAAGTGAGGATAAAACATGTCCTTAATTCATTGTGTGTCCTTAAAAGACAGCAGTATTCGTGAAGCACTCCGATACTTAAGTGCCATAGGAAAAATTGAAAAAAATAGTAATTCTGACTTTGGAACAAGAGCTGGGGAGTAGGTAGTGACTAGGATATGGAATAATGCATTCAGAAAAAAAGTGGCAAGGAAATATTTAATATACTCATGGAAAGATGCTGTGTGCAATATAGAAGGAGACAAGAGAGTTTCATAAATTTTCGCAATCACATTTCAAAGGCCAAACTGGAGTTTCATGGATGAAATTAACTGGTTTGTTTGTAGTTTCTTTCTTTTTTTTTTTTTTTTAATTTTGAGTGCTCTAGGTTTGTAGCCCTAAGACCATTTTTGCCATAGTATTTTCCATGTGTGCAAGTGTTTAATATAGAAAGGAATAATCATCTCATCTACTTAAGAAATTACCTTTCCATCAAATCAATTTGATGGAAAATAAATCAGCAAGGCAATTTTCACACTTTAACTATGCTTTTGTAATGTACCATAGAGCAAGGTTTCTTCTTTGGCAGTAGAAATATGTTTTACTTATTGACTTGATTTACTGATTGAATCTACTTGTCTTTAATTCAGCTGTGTAGGGCGGACAGCATCATGCACACTGATTATCAGGGTATCTGCTGCATTTGTATAGGAATTTTTACTTTATTCCTATCTAAAGACACAAATGAGTTCTTAGGAAATATCTATCAAATTGTCTTGAGAAACTAGTTATGATGATGTTGCACAAAGATTCCTAGAGGGCTAAATACTCTGGGTTAAAATTTCACTTCACAAGAGATTCAGTAAAAACCTACCTGAAATCATGGTTATATTTTGTCTGCTACATATTTTGTCTAGAGAAAATTGTTCTTTTTAATGTATTTGCAAAGAAAGCTAAGAATAAGCAGACCCTATTTGGCAATTTCTGAACAGCACCGAGTTTGCAACTTTTCCAGGTTGTATATTTTCAGGTGTATGTACAGTTAACACAGAGAAGGAGGGAGCCATTGCAAGATTAGGAAAATGAGAAAAACTGAGAAACAGCACCACTACTCAAAAATTTAATGCCCAGGGAGTATTTATAACTTTATGGGCAACAAATACTCTGCAAGACAAGGCTACAAAGCAGTCCCATGCACAAGCATTCTTTTTGCTCTCATTCTATTCACTTTCACCATGTGCTATTTCAAATACTTATTACACTGTTGCCAGCATTGTTACTGGCAATCCCACTGCAAACTAGTAAAATGGGAAGTGCTTTTTAACGTTTCTCAGTTGATTCAGTTGGTTCCTATTCAAATACTGTTTGTTTTAAATGCTGCAAATAGTAGGGGACAAGTGTGACTTTTGTTCAAGAACCTGTTTATCAAATACGTGATATTTAGAGATCTAGAAATAATAAAAAAAAAATCAGAAATAATTGTGATTATTTTTTAGGGGATTAGCATAGTTTTCGTATTGTACTTCAACCACTATCTTAGGAATTGTTTTTGTCAGGAAATGGCTGACTATGAATAATTCTTTCAGTGTTTCTGCGGATACTGACTTCTAAGGTAACTGAAAGAAAGCAGCTCTTCAGAGGAGATCTGTGCAAGATTTCCCAGTCAACAAAGTTTCTATGAAAGATCAGAACAAGAAGGTACCACAAACGAGGCTGTGGTACTGAGTGCCAAATAGGACCAGCTTTGCCCGACATCTACAGGGATGCCGGAAAGGGCAATTTGTAATCTCTTTACTAGGGTCACCGGTGGCAATGCTGGGAGACTTGCTTATCAAAGTTGCTATACAGTGCTGGTGTCACTCAGCATCTCAGACTCCACAGGGATGTGGGAGAAATTTAACCCCCTGCTGCAATACACTATTTTTTGTTTCTCCTGAGTTTAGTAGTTTGATGGCTGGAAGGGCTGTGCTCTGAAGTGCGCTCTGCTCCTGGTTACAGTTACCAGTAGGACAGAGAGCAACACACTCATTTACTGCTACATAACAGCTGTGCTTAATCATCCATGGGACTATAGAGGTTTTCTTAGTGTCTACCTAATCAGCAGCTCTTCTATTTACTATTTGCCACTTCAGTTCAAAACCTGATTTATTACTATCAAAGAAATTATAAACTCTCAAATATCTTCTGAATGCTTGCCTAGGTTACTCACTAATAGCGGTTCTTAGAAAATATTAAAATCCAGTAAGTACTTGAGCCTTCATGCAAATTTTCTATAGCATACAACATCAAGAATCTTTGAGAACTCCAGTTATTTACACA
Organism: Neodrepanis coruscans; assembly: GCA_013400695.1. Lineage (NCBI taxonomy): Eukaryota > Metazoa > Chordata > Aves > Passeriformes > Philepittidae > Neodrepanis > Neodrepanis coruscans. The sequence continues at coordinate 31,721 of VYZS01089100.1, read as the reverse complement.
ATTCATCATCTAATTCATTACTTCAAAATCCCCTATTTGGATTTAAAAAAAGACCCACATCATTATTTTTTGGGATTGCAATGCTGTTATGTAAAAATCCCCACACAACTTTATTACATTTTTGCCTTACTTAAAGATCCGCATACTCTTTTTGTAAGTATACTATTTGGTTTCCTAAATGGCAATCAGGAGAAACAAGGCATCAGCCTTCGTTGCCTCTCTTCACTTGACAGCTGGATGTCTGTGCATCTGAACATGCTGTGTCACAGTCGTACCTGTCAGATTTCACTAAGTCATTAAATAGAAAAGAAAAAAAAACCAAACAACTCCCCCAAAAATAAACAACACCCCCCCCCCACCAAACCAAGCAACCAACCCAACCCCAACCCTAATTGGATTGCAGTAAGACAAGTGTTCCAGTTAATTTCTTGGTGGGGGAAAGCAAGCTGTATTAACTGATATTTCTAAATCCCAAGATTGTGGTCTTAGTTTAGGATGGTGTCATCTGGGAATAAAGATATGTATTCACATCACGTGTGCTGCAATATAGGGACCAAGACATGGCCTGATCCCACCCTGCACTCATCTGGCCAGGGAGCAGGGACTGGCAGCCACAGCACTGTACACTGCCCCCACATCACACCCACATGTGCATTTAACGTATCAATAAGGCATAGGGCAAATTCTTGGCACCTTTTTATATTGTCTGTGTTTCTGAAGCTGTAAAAGTGACAAATGGTTGGGGTCAAGAATTTTCTACATCAATAACCCTCCCCACCCCTCGCTCCACCCCATCCCAGCAAACAAGTGCCCCATACCTGGAGACGTTTCAATGCCTGAATTATTAATAAAATAAGCATGATAATGAATAATCTATGTTAAGCATTTTCTTACCCTTTATTTTTTCATTATGATCAGAAGAGGAATATGATTAACAGCAGTTTAAACTTTAGCAGTACAATTTCAGTATTAAATATAAAACTACACTGCAAGTTGATGTTTTAAAAATGGTTATGTATACTCTAGCCTTAAATTTATGTATCAAATACAAGTAATTCAATTGTTTCTTGCCTTGACAATTAACATATCTAACAGGTTTCAACAAGCCAGACATCCATCTTTTCCATTAAAAAAACTAAGTAAGCACACCAACGCTTATTCATAGCAAAGGGGTGTAAAGATTCAACACTTTCCTGAGTGTTGTGCAAAGAATAACAAGTTCAAAAAAGTCAGATAAATATAATGATAAACCTAAAGCTAAGCTGGAGGACCTTTTGATTAACTTCATATTTCATATATTACTTGCATCAGTTGAGAGCAACATGAGTTATAGAACTTCCATGAAAACAAGCCACTTACAAGCAGGTGTTTAAGCTTGATCAGTTTATTAAAAGGATTATATGACACGGTTGCCTGCAATAGCAGGGGACTGGATCTGATGACCCAGGAAGTTCTTTCCAGTCCCATGTTTCTAAGCCATGCACCAAGTGTATCCAGCCCACACTTTCACATTTGGAAAAAGCCAAAGCCACACACACACACTCACAGGAAAAAATAATAATAAAAAAAAAAATCTCGATGACACCATTTCATTTTTCTAAATATTCACTATGCAGAAGGGAACAGAGCTAAAGTCCTGTACAGAGGATACATTTACTCGAGGTTGATGTGGTACTGAAGTCAGTTAATAATTAGATACCTCCAGGCAGATTCAGTTACAGGGCATACCAACACTGCACACTGCCAGACAATTTCTAATCAAGCCAAGAACCTCTTGCAGGATGAGGTCTCTGCTAGCAAGCACAGGGCACACTGAATAAGCTAAAAGCAGCTGATCTTAAATGAACTACCCTACCAACCATGAGCGAATGAGAAAGATGGTAAGAAGCATTTACCTACTAGACAAGATCTCTGCCACTGAGGCAGAAGTAATTAGTCCAGAGCTGCAACCATTGCTCCTACCTTGCCTATCTCTGGAGTACACTCTGTTTAAAAGCTGGTCTACAGAATCAGTGCAGTCATTCTCAAGCACTACTGAAGTAGCAGTTCACAGCTGCTATGCAAGACTCTGCTTTCAAATGGTAGTCAGACATTCCCACCATTATGGCCAGTTTGCTAAGACAGCAGCCACAGCCACAACAATAAGCCTTTGCAACAAATGGATATCTGAACGATTGCCTACATTCAGCCCATCTAACCTTTAGGCACTTGGTTAAGGTGTCTGGGTCCCTAGTCACCCAGAACTCCCCCCACCCCCCCAAGGAAAAAAAAAAAATTACTGAAGGCAGATAGTTTTAATTGCCTTCTGGAGGTGTCTCTTGACCCCCCACCCCCACCCCGAGCAAAGCTGTATTTCAAGCAACCAAGTTCTTAACACAGGCACCTCAGTTAGACAGGATGAATGGGGACTTGCATCTCGTCCCACAGATAGTATCAATACTCTCCAAAACAAAAGGCAATTAAGCAAATTAGGTTTGCAACCCCAGGTACATTTGGAAACAAACTTACAGTAACTAAGCAGTAGTCCCTCCCTCCCAAGCATAAAAGCCTTCCACATGGAGACTCTGCTGATAAAAAAAAAAAAAAAAAAA
>VYZS01089100.1:0-12993 GCA_013400695.1 Neodrepanis coruscans | reverse complement strand
TTTTTTCTCCCCCCGGGGACCCCCTGCTGGCCCACAGGCTTGTGAAAAAAAAAAAAAAAAAGGGAACTCTCTTCCGTGATGGGTCCATGGGTGCCAAGTAATCATGTAGCTTAATTCTTGAAAAAACATGTTACTGTTAGAATTTTCTCTCTCCTGAGATCCTTGCACCAAACTCTCAGCCTGCACTGGGGCCAGGGAGCATCCTTTGGAGAGCCATGTCGCACGGCAGCGTTGCGTTGGCAGGAAAACACAGCTACACCCGAACGTGCGCTTCAGAGGGAAGCGCATTTATTACTTGTTCGGTGGGCATGGAGAGGGGGTGGATTTTTAACCAGGTACCCGAAAGGGAGGATACAGAGGAACAACTGTCGATACGCTGGGGACTTCAGTTTGCCACAGAAGACCCAAATTACTTGGCAAGACCTCGCTGGGGCTGCGCCTCTCCCAGCTCAGCAGTGCGGGTGCTGCCGGCGCTCCCGAAGGCGCTGTGGCGACATTGGCAATCAAGCGAGAGCCACTGCAGGGCTCTCTCAGCGGTGCCTCCCGCAGATGCCATTTGCCCGCTTGGCACAGGCAGCTCTGCAGCTCCTCTGGAGGCACTTTGGGATTCGCCCGAACTGAGGCTTTGGCTCGGCTCGGTGCTGCTGACTCTCCCGCTCTCCACGAGGAACTGCTGATGGCGATTAACGTTACACCAACACCAGGGGCCCGGGCAGCAGAGCACAAAACGCTCCAATTTCCCGGAGCCTCCTGAGGGACACTGTATTCCCCCCTTTCCGCAGGCAGCGGGAGCGCTCTGTGCCGGGCTCGGCGGCCGTCCGCCGCTCGGGGCTGTCCCCCGCCCCCTGCCAGGTCCTGCAGCGCCAGCGAGGGGGAGGTAGTGCTCGCGCTCCCGATGCGATCGCGACTCCCGCCCGCCTTCTCTCCCTCCCTCCGTCCCTCTGCAGGAAGATCCCGCCGGGGACCGCGGGCTGGCGCTGGGACCTATATCCTCTCGCGGAAGGTTACCGCGCGCTGGCACGGCGGTACGACACGAGAGCGGTGCTGAGGCATCTGAAGCGGCATCTGAAGCGGCATCTGAAGCGGCAGTTTGTCAGGGAGCGCCTGATTGGCTGACGGGACTCCGCAATGGTTATCTGGTAAGAGTCGAGGCCGCTGATTGGCCGCGCAGTACCTGCAATGCGTCAAGTGAGGATGCTGGGCTGCGCGTGCCAGGGCGCTGCCGCGGGGCGGCAGCGGCCCCGCCGGGAATGGCGGCCCGGGGCCGGCCCTGCTCGGCATCTCCGGCATCACAGCGCTGCGTGTGCCGCCTGTTCGGGCCGCCGCAGCTGGCAACTGCTTGGCTTATGAGCCAGAGCTGGCAGGAAGAAGCTTTTCCTCAGTGACCTCTTGCGAGACGGGTTTTTGTCTCAAAGAGCAGCAGAAAGACAAAGCCTCTTTTCTCATCCCTTTTCCACAGCACACGTGCCAGAGGCGCAAAATGTGGCAGCACAAACCTGCGTATTGTGCCCTTGCAGTGCCGGTGTGAGAAGCGTCTCCCGGACCGGCGGGGGGCCGTGCACTGCCCGAGACGCTGCAGAGCCTCCAGCACAAAGAGGGGCTTCTGCAAAATCAGCCCCCAGCCGTGAAACTCTGCTGAGGTACACGAGGCTGGCCTGCATGCATCAGGGATTTGTGGCCCCCTTTGGCCTGGCCAGAACCCACTCCGGCCCGGCTGGAGCTGCAGAGATACCATAACTGCTTGTATGGGGATGTTTATGTGTCTCTAATTGAAATGAGCATAGGTAAACCAGAAGCAAGTAAATAGCAAAGCCATCTCTGCACCATTAAGAAGCTTACAGCACTGTTTAAAAAAAAAAAAAAAGTGGTTTTCAAATTAGCAAGAACTTCCTGGCACATCTGTGAAGCTTGATACAGTAATTGTCCAAAGGTAGAAGTAGGTTACAGACGCTCATTATCCAAATTCTTCAATATTTCTGCTACTGGAGTGTTTTCATTGCTCTTTTTCAAAATTCCGTTCTTGAAGAGTGAGTCAGCAAGAAGCCTGTGAATGTGACAGAGAGTAGTGTTTTAAATGAAGTTTAACTGCTAAAAATTATTAGAGACCATGTTTACATATGAAAAAATTGAAAAATTTGCATATGAACGTAGCAGCCCAATTTCTTGAGTCAAGTGAAAGTTTTCTTCCTAAGTACAGTTTTCAGGATAACATTCCAGATGTGCTAGTGGAGGGATTTTTTGCTAAATTCATTGGTAATTTGTTTTCTTTGTTCCATTTTTTTTACTGGGGAGTAGAACAGTTTTTATTTTAAAATTATTGTGATTTCCCTTTCACAGCCTTACTGAATACAAACTGCTTCCCTGCTTCCCTGCTTCCCTGAACACTTCTTTTTTCCCAAAGAACTCTTTCAAGGTATTAAAAACAATCTAACCACTTTTCTTGTAACCCTAGCCAAATGGAACATTGCAATGAAACCTTTATGGGAAAATTATATGCCTGTGTAATTATAACATTTATGAGTGTGAGTTTGCTGAAGTGAAACATAAAAGTATGATTGCAAGCTCATTCTGTTTCTTACCTGGTCATTTAAAGTATTATAATGTTTTTTGAAAAAATCCATGTTTGAAAACCTTAGGTCTAAAACAGCTTGAGGTCTTAACAAATGGAAAGGAAATTGGTACAAAGCACTGGTAAAGGCATCACCTTGTTTTGGAGTATTCTCCAGAATTCTCCAGAGTATTCTCCAGAACAACCTTATATGACTCATATTTATTGTATTAACTTACAAGTGACTATACAAACAATACAACTACATCAGTGTCAGAGAACTTGAAAAAAGCTTTTTATGAGTGACATTATCATTCAATGGGAAATAAATATACCAATTTCAGGGTTAACAAGAAAATCATTGTTGTCCCAAATTGTCTGTAAAGCAGACTGTTTAAAAGATAACCTCAAGAGCTTTGGTGTATTCAGGGCAGCAATTATTTTGTAAGAGTTAACTTTGACCAAAAGTTCTAGAATTAGTCAATGGGAATAAACACTAATTACGTGTTTAATAGAAAGAGTTACATTGATGAATTTATGGTACTTCTGAATCAATCAATCAGCTCTGAGTGATGATGCTACATTTTCTTTTTCTGTGGGTGCTCTATGTTGGCCGTGTCCAAAGCCATCAGGGACTGTGTCAAAGGCAATATGGAGTAGTAAGCAGAGTTCGTTACGGTTCTAAATATATCACACTCAAAACATTCTGACTGAAAACCTGCCCTGTCCATTTAAAGCAACCATTTTAAAAGCAATGTATTTACAGCAATGTCATTACACCAACATCTGTTAAATGTATGCAGGTCTGCCATCTTATGGAGCCTGAATGGTACTGCCAAGTAACAGAAAGTGGAACTAGATGTTCATATTAGGTGAATAGTTTGAATTTTTCTTTTACAGTTAATGTGTGTTTTCTTCTAAAACCTGCACCCTTTGAATGTACTATTTCTATGTGATTTGTATATTTGTTGATTTATGTGTGTGTGCGAGTGTACACATGTAAACACACAGGCATTTCATTGCAAGGTCAAGCATATAAAAGCTGTGAGTAGTTGAAATTGATTGTTTACATTATATAACAGTCTTGAACCACATCATCATGTACAATTTTTGGGAGGAACCACTGTCTGATCTGTCTGATTCAGCATTCATGTTAGATGGTGCTATTTAGTGAGTAGCTGTTTGGAATTTTGTTTTAGCCTCTTTGTTTGGAGTGTGACTGTGCTGTATTTGCTACAAGCTAGTCAAGCCCTATTCTAAAGAAAAAATTATGAATTCCTCTATGTGCTTTTCTGTAGCTGTTATTATTAAGAGTATGATTATGAACAATTTTGAATTGTTTGTACAGGCCAAGGCAGACAGTTATCATGGAAATTTTCAGCCCAAGTGATTAAAATTTGGCAATGCTATTAAAGTTACTAAAATGATACTCTTGTTTGTTTGCTTTTATTTTCTACTTTTATAAAAGCTGATGTCAGATAAACTTGATAAGTGACTTTTGGGTCAGCCAAGAACAAATGCACATGAACACAAGAACTTAAAATTAGTACATCAAGTATTATTATATGTTATTTTCTCTTTAACTGGTTCAAACTTATTTTTAGGTGAAAAGGATTCCTGAGGAAAACCTTATTACTTTGCTTTTGAAAAGTTTGAGGAGAGCTAGGGTAAGTGGTTGTGATACCATCAGATATTGTAGTGGAACACTTAAGATAAGCAAATTGTCCAGCCTTCAATGAAGTTTTGCAGAGTTTTACCAGCTGCTGGAAAATCCAGGTAGCACCTGTAATCTAAACACCTAGGAGGATGTCTGATTTTACCAACTTGTACCTGTACTAGGAAATACTTTAAATTATATTTTCTTCATTTAGTGTCATTTGAAAATATTCACATCTACCCTGATACTCTTGCTGGGAAAAGACACTGAGCACAAACTACCATTTAGCTTACTGTCAATTGAGTTTGATGTGAAGTACTACTTGCCACCACAATAAATGGTTTTCACTACATGAATCACTTCAGTATTGTCATATAGCAGTTTTTATTTGTCTTTCATCTACGGATTTTCCAGTTTTCGGACTCATATTGGGTAACCTTGGCATTTTGTTTGAGAAAGTCATCTTGTGTCTCCTAGGTCACGCCACATGTTACTGTATCTTAAATAGCACAAAATAAGATGTCTTTTTTTCAGTTAATAAGAAGTTAACCTGTATTTGGTCATTTGCTCAAAAATATATGTCAAATGATGGCTGCAAACACTTCCAGGTTCAGAATTGACGTTGTCTTCAAAGTGGATAGTTTTGAAAGTGGATAAAGGCACATTTTCAAACCCATTGCCACGTACACACCTCACTGTAGATATGCTGTCAGATTTAGGTACCAGAAAAGTGTTTCATACTTCATAATTCTGGAGCTCTAGGCATAGTCAGACAGGTGCATCCTCAGTGTAGTAACCAGTAAGTGTAGCGTTTACTAGGTTGATTGACATCTTGCATATTAGAATGCAAACAATCTCCTATTGTAGGTATCCACATCTTTTTATTAAAGACTAGGAATGCCAGCAATTGGCATAAGGGTATGATTTTTATATGAGTGGCACTCATCTGACAAATTCCTAACAACTGGAATATTATCTCCTTTGTAGTTGCATTATATAACCCTCAATATTATATTAAATGGTTTTAAGCCATCCTCCATTGAATTTACCTCCCACCAAGTCAAGGAACATTGATTCTAAGGTTTGTTTCCAATAGCTACCAAATTTGATTAACCTGATATACACTAGTTAATTGAAATAGAATACAAGATAAAACACAGCTGGCTTCTTGTGGCATGGTTTGGAGATTAGTAATGGGGACCACAGCAATACAGTAGTGGTCACTGAAGGTGCCAGGTATCTTGCCAGTCTCGTATGGAAGTTTGTAAAGCTGTTGGTAGCCAGCTTGCAGTCATTCTGGTTACAACAGCTTTTCATGTCTTCTGATATTGAGAATCTATTTGCTAGAGTTTCTGTATTAAATGAATTCCATATTCCTACACCAATTCCACCCAGCAAAGTTTGCATGATACATCTTTAAGTTCTGTGTCCTGTTCGTGTGTGTTTTTTAGTGCCATAATAGAAAGAGACATATTCAACACAAGTCTTGTTCCGTGCACTAGTGCTTATGTTGGTTAAGTTCAAATGTATGTTAGTTTCATTAATTTTGAAGCCATAATCATGGGCTTTCATCCATAATGCAGCTGCAGGAAGTAAAGGAGTTCCTTTATAAGGAGGTTGTTTTAGTTGTTTCATAAGTAATTCTAATTGCATGTAAGATGCACAATCAGGAAGAAGTGGTATCTTAATGTTGTCCTTCTGCAATGACTTCTTATTCATTATTAGCAGTGTTTATGGAAAAATTGTTGGATATTATTATGTTGTTCTCAGTTACAATTTGAGTGTAATTCTTAAGAGCTATTAAAGTATGATTACTTTTCTTATATGTCTGTAGTACCCACTTAATTTAATTGTTAAAATAATTTGCAATTTTCTATCCAGTATTACATATAGTTAAAGTCAAGTTAATTTTGGATCTTTGAATTACTGTAACATCACCTCTGATTGGTTTTTGACCTTGTGCTAACCTGTTTCTGCCCCTGTGAGGATGTATTTCAAACCTTCAGGAAGAACCAGTATAAATTGGATGAGTTTCTCAGAGTAGTTTAGTTTCCCTGAGATTGGCAAACTTTTGTTATTGGAAAGGTACTGTACCATTTAAAAAAAATTAAATTGTGTATGTCTACAATAGGTATTGCCAGTGCTTTTATCACTGGCAATCCTCTCCTTGCATCCTGTTGAAATAAATCATAATTCCCAATGTGTCCTAGACATTCCTGTACCCACTTATTAGCCTTTCTCAGAAGGTGCTTGAATGTTTTATCTATGTTAATACAGATTCTGGAACAGTTTTGTTTTCCTATACATGATGTACCTAAAAATATAAATTCTTGACTGTGTCTCTGCCATTTAAAGTCAAGAACACTAATATTAATTCTAGTAAATGGTGGACAATAGCATTCATACTTTAGTGACCCATTTCCTCATCATCTCTTCCAATTACAGTATGATCTGTTTACTGTAAAATTATTCCTTTGGGTGGGAGGGTGATTGATTCTAGCTGAATAGCTAACATGGCACAGGCAGAGGTGGGGCTATGGTTTAAACCTTAGGGCAGGCGATAAAATATATATTCCACCCCAAGTAAATTCAAACTCTGATTTCTCTTTCTCTTGTATCAGGAGAATAAAGACCATAGCTTGTGTATATGCCTCTTGTGTCCTTCTTTGCAATTTGAAGAGTGTTAAAAAGGCAAAAATAATGTTGCTAATTAACAGGATTATTGATCTGAATTAGAGACCACTTTAGTGCTTTAACCCTTATTGTATTTCCCTGCTTAAATGAGTCAAAAGCTGTCTCCAAATACAAGTGAAAGCAGAATGTGGATCAAGTTTTCGTGCAAGGCTGCATTAAAAAAAAAATGTTTGCAGAGATTAAAACATAATTGGATTGCTATGATGAGAAAAAGAATTATGAAGTGATATATAAAGTGATTATTTATGTGCCTTATCCTTAAAATAGTTGTTACTCATAAAGCAGAGTGGCAAAAAGGTAACTGAATTTCGCATCCACTCTGCTTTCTTCAGCTCTCAAACAGCAGGGAGATCACAGGAAGCTCAAAGGTTGCTATGTAGAAAATACTATTCTGCATCAAACTGGAGATCAGACTGAGTCAGTATCTTCCTACAGGTATGGCAAGATCAGGTCCTCGAATGAAGTACTTGCTACTGAAACAGTCAATCCCCATTAAAGATTGTATTCTAAACTGTGACAGCCAGAGATTTTCTTAAATTTGAAGTATGACATATAAAAAGGCTTCCAGAATTATAGTGAACAACCACAGCTCTGGGTATTTTGTTATTCATGTATATTTTTAGAATTTACTCAGTTCTTGGCCTGAGTGGGTTTCTGTAGCTCTATGTTTCACTATGCAATTACTCATTGACTTGGCAAACAGTAATCAAATACAAATCTTCTACAAAATGATGCAAGATTTTATGCACCATTACGAAAGAGGGAACATTTCAGTTCTCATGTTTTGTCCGAGAAATCAACACACAGTAGATTACCTTCAGCTGGCTGTATCTTTTATCTTAAGATACCAGATTAGAATTCTGGTGTTAATTTGCAATGTCAGCATATCTTAAGGTGGATGCTTAGTGTTTTACTCAAACACAGAGTTTTCTAATAATGCAAGTGAGCTCTTTATAGTCATTTTCAGCTTTTCTAATTATGTGTAATTTTTTTACCTTAATGCATGTATCAGTGAGTATCATTTAGTCCAGCATTTGTTTTAGTCCTGCTTCACAGTAAAAGCCTGCACAGATGGCTGCAAAACAGAACCCTGAAACACAGTTGGATTGGTACATTTGTGCTGATTTCTTGCTTAAGGGAATTCAGTTCAAAACGTTGTACTGCCAAATCCATCCCTGCAGTAATTCTCTTGGCTTCAGTGGATGGCCACATGGGATTGCCTGTGATATTTGGCTAAGCTATTAGATTCCATGGAATTCCAAAGGGATCTGTTTGACAATACAAAAAAATGAAGTCTGAAGAGCATGCTAACTATGTTGGGCTTTGGACAGTTCAGCTGTTTTGTTGAGAGCCGTTTTCCATACAAAGACACAAGAAACAATTACAAGTTACTTTGGTTTAGATAACAGGCAGTATAAAATGTTGTACTCAGGGTGGGTCATGTGCAGGTACAGACAATAGGATGGTCAAAAAGTTCAACTGATTTTCTGGGGATTTGAAATAATTTCAGACCTGACTTAGTGATCAGCTGCTCTAATTCTATCTGTGTAGCATCGGAAATGCTGGAAGGAAGATTTTTAGGATACAGCTGCCTACAGAGAGTCTGGGAACTACAGGTAAATGGCTCCTATTCATGTGAATTTCTTTGTGTTCCATAAATCAGGATGTAATGCCTATTATTCCTTAAAAAAACAGGGATCATATCAAAATTCTTAATTTTTTTCCCTAATGGAAACAACCTTAAAGATGTGGAAATATGGGTGACTTTTGACAAAAAGGATTGGCACCTCTAGGGATTATAATATTGCACCAGATTGCAATGTTAGGAACAGGCCAACAGCCTGTTTGACTTCATTGATACTGCTTATATGGGGCAGGCAAAATGCACAGAAATGCAAGTCCTAAAGCTAACTTGATTTAGTGAGGTTGTGCACCTTATATGAGTATTTGCAAGGAGTGAAAAAAATTAGTTGTGAGTTTTTGATGATCCATTATAGGCAAAGCAATAGCCATTACATTAGAGTAAAAATACTTGTGCTTACTTGTAAGTTGATGTGCTGTGGCAAACTATGCTCTTTTAAAAATAATCCAAAATGGTAAACACATTTATGGTGCAATACAAATAATACAGAATAATAGCTACAAAGCTACTACCTTGCACTAAAATGTAATTCCGCGCTTAGAGGTGATTGCTTTATTGTAGTTTGTGGGAAACAACTGTGCTTGTGAGCAGTGTTAGCATTGTAACGGACAACCAAGAAAGCGTCACCTTGTAACTTTAGTTGGATCCTTTGTGTCATCCAGCTCAATCGGGCTGGACCTGAGCCAAAGATGGAATGCTTCTCAATATCCTACTCCTAATTGTAATGTTTCCTGTTTTCTTTTGCAAGTAATACTTTGTAGTGTAAATGCCTCACTGGTGATATCACCTATGACATTTTGGCCTTTTCATTCTGCTCTCATACTTTCCTCCAGAAACTAGCCAAGATTCTTGCTGCTGCTGTTTCAGTACTATCTTCCTAGTTCCCTGTAGGAGAGTTTGTTGGGTCAGATATCCAAACTGGATCCATGCATGTGTATCGTATTCACCTGACCTAAAAGGCCTCCCGTAATCCCACCTGCTGGGGATCATTTCAGCTGTCTCCTCATGAAGGCGGCTGCAACTGGCCTGAAGCCCAGCTAGGTTTGAGCTGTTCCCGAAGGGAAGCGGTGAGGTGTGACTGCAGCGTGCTGTCTGTCACTCCTAGTTCTGGGAACATGGTGAGGAAAAGCTTCAGCTGTTTCTTCACAGAGGCAACTTTGGTTTGACAGAATTCATGATCTCTGGCTCTACGTGAAGGTGCATGTACTGTTTCCAAGCCAGACACAGTCTTGTAAGAGATATTTGTACAGTAATGGACCTCAGCTGATACCTATGCTGGGTACACGGTGGTTAGTTTTTACTCTCTGAGCCGTGTACCATTGTGCATGTCATGGTTTCTTGGGAATGAGAAACAATAGAGCCTTGGGTTTGCAAGCCATCTTTTTCATCTACTTCAGTGAAGAAAAGGCTACAAGAAAGTGGCTGCAAGAGCCTCTGCCCCTCAGGTCTGATGTGACAGGGCCAGAAATTGCAAAGAAATGCCTGCATCTGCCTCTTTCTCCACCCCACTTGAGGAGAAAGAAAATGTATTGGTGGAAGGAGACTGCTGGTCATCATGCTTCAGAAATCCCTTCTAGGGGTAGGTCTAACCATGGTTTTTCTTGAAAGGGTGAGAATCCTTGTGTGCAGAAAACATCACTGAGAAGGAAAAGAAATTCAAACAAAGGGAATAATTAGAGAGCAGGCATTTTGCCAAGGAGCAAACAGATTCCCTTTTGACAAGCAATGAAACTAATGACTCTCAAGCTTTTTCCTTGACAGGGAAAAAAAAAGTCAGAATCTGCTGCTGGAGAAATCTCCAAACTAATCTGTCTATCAAAGCACAGATGACAATTCAGGGAAGGAGGTCACTGAACAACAAAAATCACCAGAAAATACTTTTATTTCTCTTGCCTTGAGAAGAACAAATTATATCACCAGAAAACTCTGTTTGGCTACAGCTGTTAATTTACATTGTTGGCATTTTCTAACTCCAGCTTTTCTTACTGCTTTCCTCCCTCCCTTTCATCTTTAGTCTCTCCATATACCCCTCCCCACCTTATCTATGTTCCTGACAACATATTTCTGAGTATGGATCTTACGATTATTTTCCTGATTATCTGAATGTCCTTCTCTATGTGACTGCTAGTCCTAGTAATTTACTATTTTAAAATAGTTTTTTTACTGAGTAGCAATAAAAATTAATTACTTCTAGCAGCCAGAGAAAAACCCTGACCTTAGCATTTTAAAATAGGATACTTTACAGATGAGGTCCCAAAGTCTTCAAGGTTCATATTTCAGAAGTGGTACTCTAGTACAGGGCATCCATTAACTATTATGGCTGTTCAGGCACTTCTAAAACGTCAACATTCAAGTTTATTTCCTTTCTAGTATAGTGTTACTGATTTTTTTGCTAACGAATATGGGATACCAAGTCACAAACACAATGTACAGTGTTCTATAAATGAACTTGGATGTACCTAGCAGAGCCTGCTTTATGCAGCTCTTCCTAAGTGAAGGCTGCTTTGACAGTGTTTAGAGATTCCACAGTTCACATGAGGCTACTGTGTGCTTCTGCCAAAGGCCGTAAAATAGTTTGGAGTGGAGTGCAGCTTCTCCTTTCAGTGTGAAGGTGCCCGAAGTTTTTGACTTAAGCATATGTTGTGCTTTCTTCATTAAAACAGCAATATGCTTAGCTCAGGAGGAGGACTTCATTCTAAATTTCACTGGCACCTTTTTGATAGCAGAGGTGGTAGAATACCATTTCGGTGTTATTTGAATTTTAGGACTTTGAACAGTTCTAAATACCAGGAATCAATGGTTATGATTCCTGGGAAATACAGCTGCAATGTTGTATTTTTTTCAGTACAAGACTGTCTGCCATGGTTGGCTATACTTTAATAAAGTTGTTCTGGATATACTGATGAACCCTAATAATAATAATTTCTTAGTCATTAATTAATAGTGTAAACATGGTCAAGTATGTATTTCTGGGTTATCTGCCTTCCTATTTACTTCTATAGGGGTTTTCTGTATGGTTTTATATATGTATATATATGTATAATTCCAAACAATTAGTTTGGAATAGTAACCTAATGTAATTGCTAGGTTAAATTATACAAAGAAGAACTCACATCTTGTATGGATAATAATGAAAAGAGGAGACAAAAATTGTTTATCAAAGCAAAATGTATGCAATAATAAACTGTCACTAAAGTATTCTAGAGGTTTTCCATATTTACATGACACTTCCACTTGTACAAGACATTTTTGACAAATAATGCTGAATTATAAAATTCAATAGATTTTAACATTTTTCTGACTCTCTTACCCTTTTCTGTCTTGTAATTCTTTTTCACGTGACCTCATGTATCTTGAGAGTAATACTGCTTCCTATCTGAACAATTCTTTCTCTGGTGGCTTTTGATCAAAAGAAATAATACATTTGGAGTACTGAGATTTTATTGGGTAATTTTCTCAATAGTTTTACTTCAATAAAGCAAAAATTTTCACTTGTTTCAAGGACAAAGGAGACAATACTAAATTGAACTTTTAATTATTCTTCTCATCTAGTGTTTTAAATAAGCAACCTCAGTCCTGTAAAGTTTGGGATCAAGCCTCATAGGTTTCCAGAGGTGTTTAATCTTTAATAGGATAAAGGTTAATGTTTCCTGCCTTATGTATTTTAATCTGCCCCCTCACAAGATCTCAAATAGCAAAAGAAAATAATTTTCTTGAAATCTGTAGTCAGAAGCAAGATAATTTATGAAAACAAAATCCACCATGTGCATGTGAGGAATTCATCTGTTTGAACGGAGGTGCAGGTAAGCTCATATCAATTTCAATGGAATGGGAACTGTGCCTTCATTTTTCAGAAATACAACCAGAACTCACACTACACCAATAACCTATCAGATGGCTATGCAGATGTTAAGAGATATGCCTAATTTTTGCTTTGAACTGGACACATTGGCTTACATTGTCTGATATTTAGTCTCTCAGAAACTCTTCATCTTCTGGCTAATTGTTAGTGTGAATTGGACCAATAGGTAAGATTTTTTTTTTCTTCTAACAATGATCAGTGGTAAAAAAATCCAACGGTGGTTGAAAGTTCAAAATGCTTCTTAGGGAAATGGGAAAATCAACAATGCAAGATTGATAAAATAATATGGACTATGTGCCCAAGCTTTGTTATTTATTTTCCATGAGTAATTAATATTCATGGGGAAACACTCATTATTCTCTAAAGCAGCCTGGATCAGTTAAAGCAGTAGTTTTCTAAGGCCTTGAGCATCAGAGAGACTTGCAGGGAATGTGCTGTCTGTAAGAAATGTGCTGAGGGAAAGCTATAGCAGATCACAGTAGACATGGGATTGGGCCTTATGAGAGAAAGGCTGCTTCTAGATGTGGTTTGTTAATATGACCTGTAAATGAGAAATGAAGGGGTTTGTTTGCACTCCTTTTCCATCTGAG
>VYZS01089097.1:17447-51401 GCA_013400695.1 Neodrepanis coruscans | reverse complement strand
TTCAAATTATTTTTAAATGAAAACCAGCTAGTTGGTGGAATTTGTCCATTATCATGACTCATGGTGTCTCAGTTTTTGGGGGCTGCCAGTAATAAGTTAGGAAAGGGCTGTTACAACCCAGGACAGAAATGTCCAGACTTTCCGGGCCCCCAGCCAAGGGTGAGCAGAGCCGTAATTCTGGGGAGAGCACCAAGCTCAGCACTATGGCTGTGGTTTGGGTCCTGTTTTATTGTCACTCATGACACTGAAATACAATTACTCAGGAGACTCTGGAGCCAGACAAGCTTTCCTTGTCCCACAGCAAAGCAAGCTCAGTCTTACTCACCCCCACCCAGTGCTGTGGTGTTCCTTGCTGGAGGTGACAGCTCAAGACCACTCACCAAAAGCCTGGGAAAATAAAAGTCCACCCTCTCCATGCAAATGTGCCATCTCTGCCCAGTGCAGAGCTTGGGGTGTCTTGCTCCTGCCCATCAAGGCAAGGGGACAGGCAGACCTTCTTAGTTATCACTACCTCTGCAGATATTTTCTGATTGCATGAGGTGTCAATTCTGTCAAACTTCAATTTTGCTGATGTGGCAAAGCACAGCCTGACTCAAAGCCTCTTGAAAGAAAGATCTGGCTGAGACTAGAAAAGCCGGTGGTTTGGATCTACTTTTCTACTGATACTGATAATATGGTGGAAATGAGACCCAAGTTGGAAGTGAATGATGTTGAAGTCTGCAGATGCCCAATCCCTCCCCTGGGATTTCTCCTCTGGAGAAGTTCCTGTGTGTCCAGAAAATGCATATCTTCTTGGAATGGTATAATAAATTGTTGTGGGGGATGAATATTGCCTGGCCTGAATTTCTCATCATTCCCCTGGAGAAAAAAGCAATAACAAAAGACAAACAAAGGAACAAAAATACCCCTCTAAATATTTCTTTGGTGGCCCCTCTAAGATTAAAGAAGAATTCAAATAGACTTTAAGACCCGCAACTTTTAACATTTCTTGGAGAACTGCAGCCTTGAGCACCCTGGGTTCTCTCTCTACCCTACAAGATAGAAAAATGTAAAGTTCCTCTCATTTTTTAATTTTTACGTTTTCTTTTTTCTAAGCAAATCAACCTTTAAAGGTAAGGAACAAATCATCACAGCCTTGCTGAGATATTTAGCTTTACTCATCAGCACCATTCCTGTCTGTGCAATGGAGAGAAAAGCCATGATAGTGCCACTCTCTTCCACAAGGACCTTCTTTGGATCTGCACCCCATCCCATGGGCAGTGATGGTTCTTTGGCCAGGTTGGATGGTGCTCTGAGCAACCTGTTCTAGTGGAAGGTGTCCCTGCCCATGGCAGAGGGGTGGAAAAGGATGATCTTCAAGGCTACTTCCAACACAAACCATTCTATGTGATTCTCTTATTTCACATTTCACATGGTGCACTCATGGTGGTGGGACAGAGTTTGACTTTGGCAAGGGAATCACAGCCAACCACACACTAATAAGAGACTTAACAGACCGTGGTGATGACTTTTATCCATCCTGTTTTCAGGACAGAAGCAGGGGAGAAGTATCAATCTTTCCTTCTGCTCTTTACCTCTCCAAAGGGAGCAAAAGCCATCACTGGCATTAAAGATGAAGGAGTGAAAGGGCACGAATATAGGCCAGACTTTATATAATTATATAGGGAGGAAAACTGGGATGTCTCTTTGTAGAGGCTGGGAATGTTCCACTGGAAAACTAGGTTAGACTGAAAAAAAGAAAGAGCCTCTGTAACCCAGAAATAGCTGGGAGGTTTAAGTATAATTTTCCAGCCCTGTGTTATTATGGTGCTAATTCAGGTCTGAGAAATAAATGTAGGTAAAGGTCTCCCAAGGTCAAGAGGAGAAACAAATTACACTTACAGATTACTTTTCATAAAAGTAAATCCTTTCTCCTGATTAAACAATTTCCATTCACATGGGGTTGGTCCCCCTCTGTGCATGTGTGGGTAATATTTGAGTTTAATTGATAGATTTATTAATTAATAAATTTAGAAATAAGCACATCCTTGCATCTGGAAAGTGAATTTGGGGAGCAAGAAGACCCTGGAGGTCCCTCATGTGCCTCAGGAGCTGACATGGAGGTAATGCTTCTGCCAGCATAGAGTTTGGAGGTGGGTGGGTGCTGCACTTCCAGAGAAGAGCTGTGATTTCAGCCTTCATCCCTGCAACCTTCCCTTAGGCAGCAAGAGATGGCACAGCCAAGGCCAAGCCAACTGCCTCAGGAAACCCAGAACAAGTTCACTGCAATGTTTATTGTTCTTTGAATTCACTTTTGTTTTATTATTTCCATGAGATCTCCCTTCCCAGACCGTCACCATGCAAGATGTTCCACAAGCAGGTGTCCCTAAGAGAGAACAACCTCCAAACCACATCAGCTCTCATCAGTCCACAAAACCCTGCTTTTTGCTGATGGCAAAGTGACTGGAGTTGCCAACAACTCTGCCCTCTGTCATAGGAGGAGATTCCTGGGAAACAGCAGCGATGCAAAGAAAGAGGAGGAAGTCACTGCAAATATTTTTCTGGGAAGTCAAGACAATTCCTGCCAAGGAGAGGATGCATCTGTGAGTAACAATCACCAGCAACTGGTCTCGTTTCAAATGAATGACCACTTGCTACACCAGGACAGTGGTTGGATATATGGTAGCAGTTTCATCACACAGACACCTTGAAACCCAAAAACTGACAAATCTGAGACAAGAGGGAAAATTCATGGCTTTAAAGTTCAAGGCAGAAAAATGTAATGATAGAAACGGCTGACACAAATTGGAGGAGCTGTGTTTTTTGACCAGTTTGATCTTGACTTTCTTCTTCTTAAATGTCAGGCTTTCCCTGAGACTTGAATAGTTTTTAAGTTGGTTTCTTCAAAACCTATAGCCTTTGAAATCACCAGCCCTCCAAGGGGCAGACAAAGTGGCTAGGATTTGAGGTTGGTGAGGATTTGGGAGAGGAGCAATGGCAGGAGGGAGGGCACTGGTGTTACAGCTCAGACAGGATGCACAGAGTCAGAGGGAAGCAGCCTCCAGCAGCTGTGCACAGGACCACTTGGTTTTTAATTGCTTTTCTTCTTGGACTTTTTCTCCTGAGTGTGGTTTCAGCAGCACTGCCAAATCCACCGATCTGCCCAGCCAAGGCTGCAGGCTGAAAAAGAGTAAACAGTCCTGAGCAGCACTTCTCACTTACAATTGCTCCTAGAAGCCAAAACTCTGTCCCTTCTGGGTTTTATTCCCAAAGAGATGACAGGTGGTAACTCTTATCTTTCGTTATGTTTTTCTGTGATGAATTCAAAACCCAGACCTGTAGAATTTTAAATAGGAGAACTCAAGCCTTGCTCTTTACAACTGATCACCTCTAAATATATCAAGATAACACTATTTTGGCAAGGCTCAGTCGAGATATGGGGTGGAGAAGAAACTAAATTCTTAGACATCCATCACCGGGTTGGATGGGTGTTTCAGCAATCTGGTCTAGTGGCGGGGGATTGTAACTAGGTAACTTTTAAGATCTCTTCCAACCCAAGCCACTCTATGATACTATAATCTAGAAAAGCTCAGATTTTGAAGAAAAGCCCCTAAAACTCCAGACCTCCCAGCAGGATTTTGCTTCTGCCATTTACACTGCAGGTCTTTAAAGGCCAAAAGTGATTTGAAGGCCAATGAGGATTTGCCCTGGGTAGTGCAGAATGCAGCAGGTGGCACAATGTGAGATGTGAAACAAAATGAAATCAGAAATACCAGCAAGGTCAGCTGTCACTGTGGGGCAAAAATTGCCAGTGATGGAGAATTTCCTTATATTTTGCTCTCCTGCATAATCCCACCCTGGGTTGGGAGACAGGAATAGTGTATGGACAGTTTAGTGAACAGCTTTGCTTGAGTTGGAAGAAGGTGAGTGTCTCAGCTTAAGAAAACACAGAGGACCTTGAAGCTGTGGCTATTTTGTCATCTGGGAGCAATACAGCTGCAACCTCAGGCCAGCAGCTGTGCTCTTGTGAGTTTTGGACCCCTAAGAAAATGGGAGATAAAAGTTGCCTTTGATCTGACTGGACTTGGTTTTTATTGCAAAGTCCCTCCATTTATAATTTACTGCAGTTTTAGATTGGATGAGGGTGGGAATTGGGGGAAAAGGATCAACACAGCTCGTGGGAGGGACTGGTCATTTTGAAAGCTGTGTCTTAGAGCTGATATGACTGTCTGCTGGGTCAGACAGGGAAGAGAGACCATTACTCTCCCTCCACCCCCTCCTTCACAAGATATAGCCATGCCTGAAATTGCTCAGTATCAGGGACCCATCCAGAAACCCTTCCTTATCTCCTGGCTAATCATGCCTGGATGAGGGCAAACTGGAGCTTGCTTCATCTCACAAAGGACTAAACAAACATTCTGGCTCCCGGTGATGCAACTCCAAGTTGATTTTTCCAGTTACTCAACTTCTCTCTCCCTATGTATAATGTGCTGAACTTTGAAATAAATGCCTCTCTCAGCGATTTCAGCAATTTATGTCAAGAAAATCTGGATGCATCAAAGTGAGACATAATAATTTCTGACACAGCACAGGAATAAAGCTGCAGCAGTACATGTAGCTCCTAAGCCTGTGTCTCAGCTCTGCCACTGACAAGGTCTATGGCCAAGGGCAAGGTAGCTGAGCTGCCTGTTCCTCAGTTTCCCCACTGCTGAAAAAGGGATTGTGGCATTTATCCCAAGCAAAGGAAGGGGGGCAATATCCTGCAATATACCTGTAACAGTGGTGGAAGCTGTGAAAGAAAGGAAATGTGGATTCTGCTGTCTCAGCAGAGAGAATGCTTTATTCTCAATTTGTGCTAAAAAGTACAGTATATAAAGAGGTGTTACTTATATTCCTAAGAATCAGCAGCATACATTTCATTCAAAGAGCCTTTCCCATATGCTATTTCCATTCTTTTGGCTCCTTCCCAACGTGGGTCAGAACCTCCTGTCTTTTACAACTGCATCGATGCTCCTTTCTGATACAGTCTCCCCCTCCTCACCCAAAATGTCTGTACAGAGTTGCTGGGAGCTTGGAGGGCTCAAACCTCCCAAGAGATGGAGTGCCCTGATGGGAGTTGAGGGCATTCAGATATTCATGAGAGCAGCTCCCAGCTTGAGGAATCAGACCCAAAGCTCCTATTTCTATGCAAACAGCCTCGCTAATGAGAGACAACTCTCCCTCCAAACCCCTTGATGAGAATCCTAGAAGCCTACAGAGTCTGAAATCTGGATCATCTTTGTGGTTTATCTCAAAAAAGAGGGAAATACAGGAACTTAGCAGTGCCTTGAGGTGCCTTTTTTCACTCCATGAAGGCTGGCGTTGATGAGCACATCTTTTTGGGTTATATAACCTGCCCATGACTCTGTGTACAACAGGACACCGAAATTACCAGCTTTAGCCATGAGATTCTCAATGGCAAAGGTGGTGGTTTGTCTCACTGCTGTTCCACACCTGGGAGGCACCTTGAGAATCAGGGAGTTGCCACCCCCTCTGTCCACTGAGCACCACCTCAGAGAGGCTCAACCCTGGGCTGGGGACCTGCCACCAACAGAAGCCCAAGCCTCCCCCACCCTCAAGAGAGAAAGGTTCATCCTGAGACAACCCAGCTGGAAAACGAAGTCTTTCATGAGGTCCTGGAAGAGAAATTCCTTCTCTTTGCATTTTTTTCACAGCATTTTATAAAGCCCTCTTTTACACAACCTGCCTTTCAATCCTTTTATCCTCATAGCAACCTGATAGCATAGGGATGTAGTATTTCTTTTCTGATGTACACATGGGAAGACTGAAGTGTAGAAAACCTAAATAAATACCTCCATTACATCCACACAGATAGTCTGTGGCAGAGGAGCGACTTCACACAGCCCTCACCAAGATTTTGGCTACTGTTCAGTGCAGTAAAATACTGTTCTGGAAGGCAAAATACAGCGAATTTTGGCTTCCCATACTTTCTGTCGCACTACATGGGCAACATGTTCCATGTGGGTGAGGCCTCTCTTCATCCTTGGCCCAAGGCAAGGTTCTTGTGGTGTCCTCCAGCCTGAGGTGTTTTGCTTTCTCCTTTATTTTCAGAGCCACGAGGAAAATACTCACATGAGGTCCAGCTCCAACCAAGATATCTCTTCTGAGCACTGCCAGGAGAGTGGCATTTGTGCCTTTGGCTCCTGGAGCTCAGCTGCAAGTCAGAGGCACTGATTTGAGCTGAAGTGACCTCAGCCAACCCGAGCTGGCACATCCACAGCCTCATCCAGCATCTGCAGATGCACAGACATGCTCCCTCACAGCCCAGATACCTCCATCCTGGCTGTTCTGAAAGGGTTTTTCTCCTCTGCCTGCTCCTGTAACCATCAAAGGAAATTTCGAGCCTTTGTCCTAACTCACAGTAACATGTCTTTAAAGTGCTGCACTGAGCATGAAGGCAACACTTAACATGAAAGGTTTAGTGCAATGAAAGAGTAAGGTTAAGGCAGGCTTGTCCTTTCCCTCTGCTTTTCCTAGATATTCTCAGGTTTTGACTGGATTTTGTCCACCTCTGGGCCTAAGTTTCCTCTCTCCCCCTGTGAATTCACCTTAAGTAAATAGATATATATGTGTATTAAGACAGACTATGTAGCAGTATGTGTGGCATAAAGTCTCTTACTACCAATGTCAGTACACTTATCAACATATTGATAAGCATTCTTTCTACATATGTGTGTATATATATGTGTATAATATCTATAAAGTGTATATGTACATAAAGAATAAGCATACCTGAGCTGATGTGATGATACTCAGTCTGAGGTGGATGAGCACCAAAGCCCAGGGATAAAGACAACATAACCAATGACCTGGATGTGGATCTCACAGCTTCCCTTGAATAACAGAGCGGGATAGAAGGGCTGGTGGTTTATCCCCCTTCCGTCATGGGAGGAATCCCACTCAAGTGTACCTGTTCAGGGACTATGGTGCCTGACTGGAATATCACCCTGGCTGTTGTCAGCAAGAGACTTCAGAAGAAACATCACAAAACAAAATCTCACCTTCCCAAAATCCCTTTGAAAATTAATCCTGCAGCCAGAGATGATTTAAAAACACATGAGGCTGGCTGGTGGATGCCAGGAATAATATGCACCGGTTTCAAGGTCTGCCTATGAGTCACCTCAGGGTTAGTTAGCATCATCCCAAAATGTCTTTGAGCCCCAGGGTTAAAGTGACTTGTCCACCAGGAATAATCAAAGGAAATTTGGTGAGGATTTTTGTTCTTGAGGGCATTCTATGGGTATTTCCCTGGATGTAGCTAATGGGTCTGTTTTCTCTGCTTGGGATACCTTCGTACCACTCCCCAGAGCCTGCCCTGCAACCAGGATGCAAATTGCAGCCACAGCATGGAGACAACCCTGTGTGCTCTCATGGGCCCAGGCAAGGGCTGTTCAGAGAGAGCCCTGGCTGCAGCTGACATCCCAAACTGGCTTTGGCCAAAAGCTGGTGGATGCCAGAGTCTCCTGGATGTCAGAGTCTCCTGGGATTAAGTGAAGCAAGGCTCTAACCTGCTTTTGTCACTTCTGCCTTGGTGT
The DNA here is from genome assembly GCA_013400695.1 of Neodrepanis coruscans. Taxonomy (NCBI): domain Eukaryota; kingdom Metazoa; phylum Chordata; class Aves; order Passeriformes; family Philepittidae; genus Neodrepanis; species Neodrepanis coruscans. The sequence goes on along the minus strand of VYZS01089097.1, from coordinate 43,827 downwards.
CAGAGTAGTTTGTCCCTATTTTCCAGCCCATAGGGATGTTACCTGGCCTCATCCTGCGGGTAAGCCAGGCTGTAACCAAATTAAGAACACATATTCAAGCTCTGTGTTAATGGTTTCAGGCAGACATGGACTTCTGCACCTCTCCTGGCTGCTGCTGGAGGTGATGAGGGACCAGGCACACGTCCAGAGATGCCCTGGGGAGTGTGCAAAGTGTGCCCAAATGCAGCAGATGAGCCCTGCATCACCCCTGTCCAGCAGTCTGATCCCTGAGACACAAGCCAGGACTCCTGTGAAATATGCAGGAGCTAGCAGGGCACAATGAGGTTTTCTAGAGCTGTAGGACACCAGCAGGACACATCCCTAGCCAGTTAAGCCTCAGCAAGCTCTCTAGGCTCAAGCTGCTGAGCTGGTTCTCCTCTGCTGAGTTTCAGACCTTTCACAAGTTAAAACAACCCCTAAGTAACTATACTCTTCTCTTTTTGTTCCCAGCACTGGTTTTGGACTTCCCAAATTCTACATTATAAATTAATCCAGATAGAGAGAGTGTTCAGTGGTGAAGTGCAGCTGTAGACCTGAAGTGACCCACAGCTGTGAGTACTTGGATGAACCTCATCTGAAACAGAAAGGATCAGCTTGTAAAGACAAAACCTGACCTGTAGCAGCAAGACAGAACACAAATTTCTCCAGAGGTCAGGAGGAGCTGGCTGTTATGATTTTTGCCTCTTCATTTTTCAGTATCATATACTTGGCAGGATTTTTAATGAAGAACCTGAATTGTTTGAATACAGAGCTGGAATAAAATGGTGATTCCTTCCAAAATCTTCCCACCATAGCTGCAGTGTTAGCCCTCATCCCCCAGGTCAGACCTGGCTGGTCACTTTCTGATGTCTGGAAGTGTCCACTCCAGATTGCCTCTGCTTTCAAAGGAAGCAGACAGGACCTGGAGGATAAATGCAGGAGTTCTCTTGGCCCTCTCCTTGCTCAGGTATGACATCAGGATCTGTTTGTTCAGATCTTAAAAACTGGACCTCTGTCTATTTTAAATGTGAAAAGGGAAACTGTGGAGGACAAGTGCGTGATGTGGTACTTACACACACAAACATGTCCACACAGCCTGCTTAATCAGGTAGAAGAACTGCTTTGATTCCCCTCTCTGAACCCAGATCAATCACACATTGGTGGCTCATGTTGCTCCTTGTACTGGCTTCACCTTCATAATTTGGGACCAAGACTTTGAGCTCTGCTCCTTTCTCCTGTCAATGGTTCCCTGCAAATCAGCAGCCTAATGGCTCTAGGAACAGACCAGATAATAAATTCCAGGGTACACAAGCAAAACCTGTATGCCCTGTAGCAGTTGGAAATGCTTGGCAAACAGATGCTCTGGACCAGAGCCTCGAGCAGAAAGCTCAGCAAGGAAGGGGGGCATTTCTACAGCAGCATTTCAGGGAATACTTCCCTTCATCTTCCTCTCTGCAGAAAGTGGATCTGGTTCATCTGAGGCACCCAAGCAATATGTGTTGGCTGCTTTACAGCAGCCACAAAGATTAAATCCAGCTCTTCCTGCTCTAGAAGTGCAGGCCCTTTATCATCCACATGAAACCTGACTTCTTTCAGGGGACACACCACAGGGCTTGTGGCACACAGAGGAGCCATCTGGAGTCCATCCAGGTTTGTAGCTGGGTTTTGCACACACAAATATACTGGCTACAAGTCACCAAAATCTTCCCACCATCCGATTCCCTTGCCTTGACTTCAGCATTCCCAATGAGACACCTATGAGTCCTGTCATGAACAAACTTTACACAAAGAGCTGTTACCAAATCCAAAACACTGTCAGTTTAAAGAAGTGGCATCCAATTAGATGTCAGCTTGAGTACAGCAGTGTCTTTAGCAATGCTGCCGCTGCCACTTCTCTTTATGAAGTCTTGGGATTTTTCTCTGTGTGCCTTTTCAATGTCAGTGCATGTGTTTTGAAACCACAACAGTTTGTTCCTGAGAACAGATGGTGACTGCAGAGTCTTTCAAGTCAGCTGCAAGAGGAACCTGGCCAGGGCCTCAACTGCTGGGGCGAAGTTTCCATCTGCAGGATTTGTGTCCTTTCCCTCATCAGTTGGTGAAGATCTCTGTCTGCTAGAAAATAAAGGTAAAATAAAGACCTGCCCTGTGAAGCTCCCATCAGTCTAGTGGAAGGTGTCCTTGCCCATGGCAGAGGAGTTGGAACTAGATGAACTTTAAAATTCCTACCAACTCAATCAATCTTATGATTCTTTTGTGTCAAGGAGAACACTGTGTGGCTTAAGATTAAAGAAAAAACCCAGGGCATAGGAACTTCTGGGTTTGCCAGGATCCCACGGAGCACAGAAGTCACAGCAAAAATGCCCCTCATGCACACAAACACACTCTCCTCCTAGTCATGTCAACATCAACTCACTCTTACTGGGGCTTTTATTGGCCTGGCAGCAAACCTTGCTTAGCTACAGAGCAAGCTCCTAGGCTGTGATATCCAGATGCCAAAATGGGGCTTTGAGGTACCAATGGTTGCAGTGGGGTCTTGTGTGTTTGAATCCTACTGAAGAGTGACAAGCAGACCTCATGTGGGACGTAGAAGCAGAAGAAAAGTCCCTTTGACAGGAGGAAACAGCACAGCACAGCCCACAGCAACATCTCACACTAACAGCGTGACCTTGATCACTGCCCCTTGCCTCCTCACCCCCCAGTCCTCCCACATGCCAGTGCCACAGTTCTTCTCTGCCTGGATCTGTTCCTGCTGTGACCATATCCATAAGGAGTCCACCATCCTGATTAACATTGATGGCTGTGGAAAGGGACAAGCCCCTGCAGACAGCTATTCACAGCCTTGAGAGCAGCCTCCTGCAGAGAAGTTTCGTGCCTTGCACAGGCTACAAAGAGAGCACATGGTGACTATGCTTACAGTTTTTTTCCCTCAGTTATGTGCTCATATTACATGGCTGAATCAGGATGTGTGGTCTGTAATGCAGATTTTAAGTTATCTCTTAAAACTTGCCTTTAGGGGAGCAAGGAGATCTTGAGAACAGGCCAGCACCAACAAGACACCCATTTGGCCCCATGCACAATGACCTTGCCTCCACCAAGCTTCTCCCCCTTAAACAAATTTCAGCCAAGCAAAACTTCATCCCAGACATCCCTGGGGAGGCCAGGAAGTTCTGCAAATACAATATGTTGGGATTAACAACCATGTTCATCAATAACAGGTAATGTGGCCTGACAGATATTGATTTGGCAGCATGCTGTCACATTTGCTCTGTATGTGGGTCACTCAAGCACAGGCACTTCAAATAAGCATGCAGAGTGCCCCATCTGAGCACCCTGAGTACAGGGCATCCCTTCTGCCAGCAGCATGTGTTCCTGATCTGCTTCCCTCTAAACCAAATGATCACCCTCATTAGTGTCCAGCACTAACGATATTTCTGTTGATATCTGGGGTTAGAGAATTTGCATTTTTCAAAGTGCAAGAATAAGGTATGTGTCTGTTTTTAGCCTATCTCCATGTCTTCCCCTCCCCTCTTGTACAATCACACTTTACATTCGTCCTGGTTGTGGGGAAAATGGGAGAAGAGCTGGGGAGGAAGAGAAACTGCAACAACTGAGGTAAGCAGACTTGGAAGGGACAGACCTGGACTAGAGAAGATATGAGATGGGAAAGATTTTAGGGTAGGAGGGTTGAGAGATGTGAATTTTGGGGTTAGAATGATGAGAAGGGAGGGTGGCGGGACATGACATTATGGGATATGGGGTTTACTGCCAGGATGTCCTTTGACAGCAAGGGTATGTAGCTTCCCTCCTTCCTTTCATCTCTCTGCCTTTCCAACCCTTCATCCCTCCTTCCCTCCACCTCTCCAACTCTTCATCCCTCCACTCTTCCAAATCTCTATCTCTCCAAACCTCCATCCCTGCATCTCTCCACTCTGCCAACCCTTCATACTTCCAATGGCAGAGGAGTCACCCCTCCATCTCTCCACACCTCCACCTCTCCACCCTCCATCCTTCCACCCCCCATTTCTCCATCCTTCCACCCCCTCCATTCTTTCCTCCCTCCACATGCACACAGAGGAATGACATCCCACTGCCCCACAAAGAGCAATGAGGCATCTGTTTCCCACTATTTTTAACCTCCAACAAGAGAACAGTACTGAATACCTCCCGTGCTGTGGTTTCACTGTTGGGTGAAGGATGTGCCTATGCACCAACTCCCACTGCCGGGGCAGATGTTAGGAACGAGTTCTGGGTTTGGCATTTCTATTAAACCACCTTGCTGTGTCATTTTTTCTCCTTTCTCATTCCCCTCTCTCCGACCACAACAACCTTCAAGCCAGCTCATGAGGGAAGCGGAACTCATGTTGACATTTTTTTCTTTCTCTTGTGGTTCCTTAAATGATTAATAGAGAATGTGGGACTTGTGTACTTCCCACTTAGGAAAAACCGAAATAAGGCTACAGGGAAATTCTCTGGGTTCCATCTTGCAAAATTTTAATCAGATCATCCCATAAACAGGGAGTCCTGAAGCTGTCTCCTAACTAAAGCAAACTAGATATTCCCTTCCATTTGACAAAGCTGTCAGAAAGCAGCTGTGCTTCATACAGCAATAGCAATAAGAGAAACACCAATTTTATTCTGGTGGTTTTATAGGCAGCCAGAAAACAGGAAGAATTTTTCATGACAAGTTTTGAAAGGAAGTTTAGTGGTTTAAGGTTTGCTTTTCCACTGGCAGGGAGCAGAGGGAGATGGTGGAAATTAGTAATTTGAAACATTTCAAAGCACTCAGATGTTGTTTATCTCGTATCTAACCTTTCTGAAGCACTGTAGATACTCATGGAAAGGAGAGGAAAATCCAGTCTGGGCTGCTACATAGGGAAAGCATGTGTTTTATAGACTGGTTCCACAAGGTTTTCTGTTTCAGGTCCTCAGGATATGAGCTCCAGGGATGGGAATGGGTGCTGCTGGAGCTACTGAGCTCTGGCACCATCAGAGGTCATAGTTAGGGCTTAGAGCACAATGTCATATTCTCAATAGTTGTTACTTATGTTAGGCCTTATCCAAATCTTGTGTGAAAGCATAGAACTCAGGGCATCAGAAAGTCACAACTTCTCCTAACATTTCCCTACTTCAAGTGATACAGATAAAAACTGCTATCAACTTTCCTTAAGGCTTTTTATGGTGTCATTGTTTCGTGGACTTGGCAGTGCTGAATTAATGGTTTGGATTTGACAATCTCAGAGGTCTCTTCCAACCTTAATGATTCTGTGTTTCTATGATCATAAGGCTGAAGAAAAGATCTGTTACAGTTGTGATTTGTGGATTGCAGACAGTGAGCAGCTCATTAGCACCCTCATTAAACTCGCTGTTGGATGGCGATATTAATATGAGTGATTAACAACATTATGGATATTTTAACATTGGAAATTCGAAAATGAGTCATCAGTCCTTTCCTGGGCTGCAAAGTTGGTTTAAAGTTTAGAAAACTTGTATGTTAAGGTTTTTAAGCTTTTTCTGCCTGAATGTGAGGCCTCAAAAACTTTTTTTAAAAAATTGAAGTCAAAGGTTCCAGGACCTGGGCAATGGAAAAAAGCCTGAGAGATGACAGCCTGGGAGCCTTGAATCCTTCCATGGAAAACATCAAAACACTGGATTCCCGTAATGCAATCTTGATTACAGGATGCTCCAGTGGTTTATTTTGTTTTGCAGGCTGTTTGTTAAATGGAGAAGAGTTTCTCATGGACGCGTCCCAGTGCTCTGTGTGTGCGTGGTGTGTGTTGGAGAAGCAGCTCAGTGTTTTTACCCACTGTGTTTGGCTTGTGTAAAAACAAAGGGAAACCCACAGCATCATGTAAGGCTCAGAAGCAAATGGCAAAATAGAAAGGCAAAGTCTTGTTTTGGGACAAGGCTGCAGGACTGAGCTGAAATCTGGATGGTGGCACAAGCAGGGTGAGATCCTGGACAGAGGGCTGCTGGGCTGTGGGATGGTGCTGGGGTCTGCTGGGTAGCCCAGAAGCACTGCCACAGCTGATGGGAACTGCTGAGCTGATTGCATCTGGGATGCAAATTTTGGGCACTGAGGGGACCCTGCTTGGCATCTCAACCTCAGCAACAGGCAAAGCTGCTGTGACAAATAACCTTTGCAGAAGATGATTAATGATAGGGAATAGGAAAATCTGCATTTTAGGGGTGTGTGCAGCCCTGCTCAAAGCACTGCAGAGCCTCCTGCCCCTTTGGCCTGGCATGGCCTGCATCACCCCTCAGGGCTCCCAGCCTCAAAAACCAAAATATGTAGCACACTGACAGCAACAGAACCAAGGGTAAAGGATGCTGGCACTGGCTGAAGGAAAAGGATAGATGGATGGATGGATGGATGGATGGATGGATGGATGGATGGATGGATGGATGGATGGATAGATGGACAGATGAAAAGGTAGGCCAGATTCAAGAGATCCAGCCTTTGAAATTAATCAAGTTTTGATATGCATAATGTATAGGCAGGTCCCCAGTTAAAATAAACTGCCTTTTTTGTCTTATGGCTTTGAAAGCATCCTGATTCTTCTGATTATACACACACACACACACACACACACACACACACACACACACACATATATACACATAAAAGAAATTTTATTTCAGAAAATAATTTCTCTAAGGCTGTATTACCCTAGAAATACCATAGCAGGGTCTGATGATCAGTTGTTCAGGCTTGCATTTGGAAAAGCCTGAGGACTGGAGCAAACCTTAGCCCTTCCTTTGGTGACCTTGTTGTTCTGGGCACTGCATAAAGGTAATCTGACAGAGAACCTCACTGTCCCTTATATAAAGGAAATTTTGCTAACCCAGTTTTTACAGGGAAAGTAAAGGATCAAGACAATTTTTACTGTTAATGTCCTTCTCTTTGTTGTAAGAGTGTCTGCAAGCACCAGGGTCTCCCGGTGCTTTTATGTTTCATAAAAACACATTGAAGAAAGGACGTCAGCCTTATGTGACCTACTGGATCTGGGAGTCAAAGCCAAAAGTAGGACTCCAGTTCTCAGCTCCCAGTCCTGGATTCTCCTTATTAAATGACACCTCATCATTACAATAATGAGATCATCCGTTATTTAATTACCTTCTCCTTGTTGCTACAAATCTTCCATGTGGCAATCCAAGTGCTTGCTTTCTAAGGTTAGCAGGAACACAGAGATATGTTTCCTGCCTTGCTCTTTAGATGTATATCACTTGCATCTGGCCTGACATCAGCTTTTTCCTACTGTGGCCCTGGAAAAGGTGAACTCACAAGCATGCCCAAGCCCTGAGTAGTTAGGCTGCCAACACTCACCTCCTCATTCAAACATTCAGATGTGAGTTTGATTTTGTAAACCTGTGGGAATTCTTAAAGGCTGCTCACACCAGGGAAGTGAAGCATCTACAGGACTGGGGCTACCAACCTATCTCTCTGTTGTAAAGATATAGATCTTGAGGGTGCAAGCCAGAAGGAGGTTCTGTGCTCCAAGGGAATCCGGACATGATGGGATCTGACTCCTTGCCCAGCAATCCTTGGCTTTGTGCAAGAGACTTTTTCTTCCATTGTATTAAATCACAGAGAGAGTGAGACTTGTTGCTTTGAGTGCTAATTGTGCTGTGGTAGTCAGGTCAGCTTTTTTACCCGTTACTCCTGATACGTAGGCACAAAAAATTGTTCAGGGAACAGCATTTATTAGCAGAAATCTAGATGGGCTTTCTTGCAGGGCTGGACCCCACCACAACTTTATTTGGCACATGGGTGGCGGCAGCAGCAGCAGCATGAAGGACCACATGTTATCCACCACCATTAAAAGTTATTCCACTAAGTGAAGAGCACTGGAGGTGAAAAGCCAGGGATGACTTCTTGGATGATGGCTCCAGGCTGCTCCCAGATCTGCTTGCAATTCCCCAGCTCTCCCAGGGATGGCTGGGGTTGCATTTTTTGGCAGCCTCTCTAGCTCTGGGCGAGACTGGAGCTCACTGAGTTTCTGGGTGTGAGGAAGAGGCAGGCTGTGCAAGTCACAGCACGGCTCGTGCGTGGAACACTGCCTGCCACAGCTCCTGCCAGCCCTGGCTACCAGGGCTACCAGCACTCCCCAGCATCACTCCTGTTTGTCTTGGCACTGTCCCCTTGGGTATGGTGGCATTCCCAGTGAGGCAGCTCAGGCACAGAGGAATGTATGTGATTTACCCATGGTCATGCTGAAGATTTTGGCCAGAGAAGAATTTGATCCCAGGAAGGCAAGACCTACAAGTTTATGTCTTAACCACACAAACATTCTTTTACAACTTTTTTTCACTTTTCATATCTCAGGAAATAAAGTTCTGTGTCTTTTTTACATTCATTTTCAAGATGTCTTTAGCTAGGTTGTCTTTGAGAAACAAGCAGGAAATCTTCATTCTGGGTGTTAATTTTTCACCTCTTTGCCATGCCAAGCTGAACCCTGGTGTTTGCTAAGCCTAATCAGATGCCTTAATTTCTCTTTCTCCCAATCTTTCACCATTTTGTTACACCCTTGCTCCATGCTGTGAGAACTGAGCCAGTAACTCCCCAGGGCAGGGCTGTATACCTGGGCAGACTGGGAGGGTCTAGCATACTTTTCAGTGCTGAAATAATTAACAATTAAATCATTAATTAATAGCTCAGATGGATTTCCACCAGCACGTAAAGCCCTTTTTAATGGCTCGGTGAGTAACGGACCCTCTCATATTTAAGTCTAGTGTAATAATGCTGGAAGAAAAAAAAAATCAGAGGCAATCCCTCCTACATCCCTGAGAGATGCAGAGACTTCCCGTCAGACAGACAGATGCTGTCTTTCCTCCAGACATCTGGAGAAGGGAACTTTGATGCTGATGGTGGGAAATGTTCTTGGCTTGCTCTGGCTGGATGAGAAACCGCTGCTATCTGAGACAGAGAGTTTGCCATGTCTGTCCTCCCACCAGTAACTGGGGCTGAAAGAAATCATGTACTGGGAGAGAAATGCCACTCAGTAACTGCATTAGGATGTGCAATGGCGGGAAAATGTCATCCCATTAGTATTCCCAGTAAATCTGCAATTCATTTAACTGCTCAGCTCCTTTGCTTTCTCTCACTGACATGTGAACATGAGCCCTTTGATGGGTTCAAGCAGTGATGCTGAACACCTATGAAACAAACTATGCTGGAAAATGAGGATGTAAAACACCTTGGTTCTATTTATTATAATGCAAATCCTGCAGTATTTTAGCACCCCCATCCCAATTTCCCAGGATAAGGAAAAGGGAAATTGAGTTTTACACACAGGCAAGAACAAATCCTACCTTCTACCCAAGTGGGTGCTCAGATTGTCTGCAAAAATTCCTGCTTTGCTAAAAGCATCACATCCCATTAGAAAAAAAAGTTTGGTGGAAAATTTCCAGCCAGTTCAAGTGTGAGTTCCTAACCCTGAGTTTAGCTATTCTGGTCAGATAAATAAGCCCATCAAACACTCTGATCCTGAGATAATATGGCCATGTACTGCCTCAGACAAACGGGTTGACTCAAAGTCCAGAGTTTAAAATGTGTTTGACTCCAGTGTAATAAAGTCAAAAAGGAAACAAGAAACCTGAAGCAACACCACCATCATTAACCCGTGGTGCTGCTGCCTTGAATGTCATATTTGTGTGCCTGAATGCAACTGAACTCCTCGGGGTGGTCTTTTATGTACCTGTAAAGCAGTGTCTACATGTACAGCACTCTGTAAATAAATAATGCACAGCAATAATGGTTAATAAAATAGGCTGGATGGTGGAGCAATTTGGCTGTTCAGCTGGATTGTTGCTGACAATTCAGAGAGCTGATTTATGGCTTTGAGGTAATTCTGGGAAATATTATACCATAGTTTTGTCATCCTGTTGCCATGTTTTTCTGATTATTTGTATATTTTTCATTTGAGCAAAGCAAGCACTCTTCCATTATGCTGCAGACTTGAAGTCAGAAGAGAGCGTCACAATCTTCTTTGTGCTCCTGTAGTTTCTTGCCAAACTAGTGGTTTTCCATTTGTGGTCTGTGAGTAATGGTGGGTGTAAAGGCTATTTCAAAAGGGTCTGTAAAGAACAGCAAAGGGATTTTTTTTTCCCAGAGATCTCCAAAAGCTTCTGGCTTAGACAGTATCTCAGAAAATATTGAAACCTATTTTGAAGATGTCAACAAGCAGGGCCTTCTTTGTGTTTGTCACGAGCATCTGTTTGCATCTTGCTTTCCAGACCTCTGTGTTTCATTTTGGTTTTGTCTGTTCAAAGGCAGAGTGCTGTGCTATGAGGGCTGCTCTGGTGAGGTGGCTTGCAGCCTACAACACCAAGATGTCTGGTGGGACAGTGATCATTCCCACTAGGAGTATATATTTTTCACTATATTTTCACTATATGTTCTAGTATAAAGAGGGAAGTTCAAGGAAATTCCTTGAAGATCTTGAGGTCCATGAAGTAGGCTTAAGAGCCCAATAGCCCCTGTAAATGTGGTTCCCTTTTCTGTTCCCACATTTAATGACTTATAGAATTATAGAATAATTTTGTTTGGAAGGGACTTTTATGGAATATCTAGTCCAACCCCTCTCTAATGAGCAGGGACATCTTCAATTAGACCAGGTTGCTCAGAGCCTTGTCCAAACTGACCTTGAATATTTCCAGGGATGAGACAGCCACAATCTCTCTGGGCAACCTGTGCCAGTGTTTTATCAGCCTAACTGTAAAAAACTTCTTCCTTGTATCTAGTTTGAATATACCTTCCTTCTTTTTAAGACCATTACTCATCCCTTGTTCTATCATTACAAGCCTTACTAAAAAGTTTTTCCCCATATTTCTTTTATGCCCCCTTTAAGTCCTGACAGATCTCAATAAGTTCTCCCCAGAGCCTTCTCTTCTCCCCAGGTTGTGATCAAGGCACATCGACCAGGTATCTGAGATACTGTAATATCATTGCAATCACCAGCATTTCTGATCACTTCTATCTTTAGTAGTTCAGCTTTATTAGATACAGTCCTCCACCAGCTTTGAAGATGAAGCATTTAATCAGGACTTCTGCAAAGAGACCACAGCTGGGTTGTCACACTGGGGTAGAAGTGATGGGTTAAGAAGCAGGTCCAAAAGCTGCCTGCATCACTGGGCATTCAGTTTGGTACCCTCTGCTCAGGTCGCTGTTGGACACTGAAGTGACCAAAGCAGTCAATGGGCTGTAGGGAGGGATCATGGACTGAAAAAGACACCTACACAGCCAGGATGAATCATGTCCTACACATATCTGCTTCTGCCCATTGACTCTGAAGGGTACCTTGTAGGACTAACTCAGCTGAGGACATTTCTGAAGTTAAGACAGGGTGAGTAGCACATCCTACCTGAATTATCAGGCTTCATTGTTTAACCCCACCTTCATCCCAATCCTGTCAGCTGGTCCCCTCCAGAAACTCCATCCTCAGACCCCAAAAATCTCTTGCCTCCACTCCTCTGCTTGAAAGGCTCTGAGAGCCAGCCAAAACATCATTCCTGAGACAATTAGTAAAAGGCTTCTTATTTCCATTTATGTCTCACTTTTGTTTTGCTAGACAGAGAAAACCAAACAACTTTAGTCTCCTGTCACCAGACACTGCAGCCAGCTTTCCATTGCACCTGCTCCAGTATAAAGTTGCATAGTGACAATTCCCCATCAGCAGTGATGTTTGGAGATCTCTATCAAGGCAGGTGTTCAGCAAATGGCCTCTTTGTAGGGGGAGTACCCCACTCTGCTAATTGCCAGCACAAGCACTATACAACACAGTGACACCAGGTTTTGCAGCTTAAGGCTCTTCATGGGGTGAATATAATCTTCTTCTGCACCTGTAAGTCTATTTTAAGAATGTTTTCAGGCATCTGCACAAAATGGTGTGTAGGTTGCAATAAAAAATATTTCTGCTCAACAAATGAAATGGGTGGGGGACACCTTTGGTTGCCTTTTCAGTGGTGTGGGTGAAAAAACCATTGCAAGTGTGCTGGCAAACACAAAGACAGACCAGTGCTCCTGCAAAGTGGTATATCAGCAAGTACAGAGTTGGAAACTGGAGCTAGACAACCTGCAGAGACTGTGATTTGTGAAGGAGATGAAGGTATAGCCTTCCTGCTATAACCTCTTTTAAATGAAGATAGTACTTCTTATTGTCTTTTTTTCCTGCTGTTACCCTGACGCTTTATTTGGCTAAAGTTTGCCTTTATCATATGACTTACAGAGATGTGCAAGTATAAGCTCACAAAGATTATAAACCATCTTTTAGAAATCAGTTTATCCCATCTCTATTTCTCTGCTGTATTTAACCATTAGAAAGGATCATCGTAACAGGCATTAGTAAAATCACAGACAGGCAGAAATCTGCATCTTTAGCTAGAATGACTTTCCCCTTTCTTCCCTCCTAGACTGTGCAGCTACGTTAAAAAAAAATAGATCTGAGCTTTGCAGCCTTTCATGTTTTCTCACATCCAAAGTGCTGAAAGGCCTTGGTTTTGAGAAAGCGGGTATGAAAAAGCACCTCCTTGGGCAAGAGGAGATTTGCAGTCTTTGTCATCTCATAAGCCACGTTTATTTGTTACTGATGGGGAAAAGCAGGTACTTTGTTCACCCTCTGGACGACTGTGGCACGGAGACAGATGATCCCCAGCCAGCTTCTGTTTATTGCTCCTGCTGCACAGCATCTCCTGCAGCCTGCAGACACAGGGGCTGGCTTTTTGTTGGAAGCCAAATGGGTGCCAAAGATAAGCTTTCTCAGAGGAATGTCCCTCTCAGATCCTGCTCTTCCAACGGTGGCACGCTAATAAAATAAACTTGGCTGTGCACAGGCCATGTGCCTGGAGCCCAGCTCCCGGACGTGGAATTCCTGGTCCTTGCCAACTTTCCCCTAAAGCTTCGTTATTCCAATAAATCATGGAGCTGAGTTATGGGGCTGTGTTTGGTGGGGGCTGCTTTTAATTGCAGTTTTAGGAACTGTGGGAAAGCAGAATTAATGCCATATGTTTTTTAGGCTTTCGGACCAGTCGCGGGGTCTCGCTTTCAGTTTTGGCTGGGATTCAAACATCACAGCGAATTTTCAGGTTCCTCTGTGTCAAGCCACAATGAGGGGGAAGGGGAGGAGGAGGGATGGTGGCAGAGTGAGGGAGGGTGCTGCTGTGTGGTGCTGTGCTGCTGGGGTGAAGAGGCAGAGGGAAAGAATGCTTCCAGAGGCGAGGAGAAGCACTCCAGGTAAAATCCATCTGCTTTCTGACCCTTGGCATGGACAAATGAGGATGAAACCTGTGACAAAGGGGGACATACTGAGAAGCAGAATGGAAGATGGAGCACTGTGTTTTCTCCTCTGGACACTGTCTTCCCTAAGCTGCTTCTTCCACTGATTTCCTTCCCTCAACACTCTTGGTGCTGAGGCATGTGGTGCCTTTTACTCCTCTCCCTGCTGATGTCAGGTTGTGCTATGAATATACATTTATAAAGGATGAGCTTGGAGGAAGTTCAAGGTAGGGCTTACATACCATAAGACTGACTTTTGTGAACACAGGTCAGCCTCTGAAACGATGGGACAAATGTTACAAGACAACCAGGCTCTGTTTCGCATTTTGAAGCCTCCTGGTCCCGGCCACCATGCCCATTGTCTCTGGTTTGTGGTAGTTCTTATGTGAGTCCAATCCCTCTCTGTTCAGAGAGGATGTGACCATACCCACCACTCCAAGTGAGACCATCACAGTCTCTATCTGACAAGATTTTAAAGACGCTTTACGCTTAGCCACAGCCATTTGCAGATCCTTAGGGCACACTTGATGAGGCTGAAACGGGGTAATTTTTCCTTTTCTGATGCAAATCAGGGCTCAGCTGACCCTGCTGCAGCTGATAGGAGTGATGCAGCCTTATCCCCTGAAAGCCTGGTCCAGGAGTGCATTGAAATACCTTTAACCTCCAAATCTCACCAGTGGTACACACAGCCAAACACAGAAATAAGACCAGCTCTAAAAACCAACGAAAATATGGTTTTTTGTAAACTCTGGGCATCATGGGAACTGAGGCAGGTGGCAGATTGAGGGTGAGCAATGTCCCAGCTGAGCACAAAGATCCAAGCACAGAGAAAATTCCTCCTCTTGCTGGGATCTGCAAAAAGATTGTGGCTTTGTGATATTGGGACACCATCATGAACACACCTTTCCTTCCACTTTTCTATTCTGACTTGATTTTCTTTTGGGCTTAAAATATCCCGAAATCAACAAGGTGGGTCCTAGTCAGCACTGGTGACAGGAGAGACAACTCTTATCCAGGTGGGAACCCATCCAGCACGTGTGGTCATGCAATTGTTGTTTGGAGCAGGACTAGCTGTGACAATTAGTCATCGATGGTAAATAACAAAAGGATGACTCCAGCCAAGCCAGAGGTAATAACCATTTACCTAATCGGTTAATGTGGTACGAGGAAGGAGGGATCTCTCAGATGACTCTGCTCTGATGGAGGGAAAAAACGTGCATAATGTCACAATGGTTAGAAAGATTTTCCAGGTCTGAGGGTGATGTTGCCCAATATAGACGTTACCATCAGTGTGACCAAAACAGCGCCCTCTGAAATTTATCCAGCAATGAAAAAGTACTTGCATGTAATAAGAGAAGGGTTGTGATGTGCATTAAAAAGGGACCGAGGAATTGTTTCTACCAGCTCTGAGTAGGTATAAATACATGATGACTTATAGGTCTTGCTAATTATTGGAAGTGACTTAATTCTGTAGAAAAATAAACACCTCTCATCTCAGAGATGCTCAGTATTGTTTTTGGACAAAATCACTCTCTATCTTAAAATGTGTTCACATGGGTACAAAAATTTTCATGAAAAGGTTTCAGTGAAGTATTTTAGCAGATTGTATTTCCTCAGTTTCACTTCAGCAATGTAAAAATGTTTGGGTGACATACAGAGGTCTTGTTTCAACTTGGTGTGAATCATTTTGTATTGTACTGCAATATTAATTAAAATATTTTCAATTTGTGTTATATTTTATTGTGCTGGGATTTTTGTTGCATGTGCCTTTGCTATGTTTAGTTTTGACATTATCAACATGAAATATTTCAGTGTTGTCAGACTGAATGGCTTTTGAACTCCTACTCCATCAAACATTTTAAAATTTTATGGTTTTGTTTGGATTTGGAATGATAAATTGGAAGCAAATTTGTATGTTTCCTGCAGGACAAAAATTCTAATATCCAGCCAACTCTGCCTCTATGTTTAGAAAGAAACCATGTTTTCAGGAATTAAATCTGCAGTTTTGGAGTGCTATTCTGTCTCCCAGATCCACCACTGCCCTGGACAAGTCATGACTACATGAGGAAAGGGATTATAACCAGTACCCATGATGACCCAGAGTACATTTACTCTGTATGAAGGATGAATTCATTTCTACACAAGTTCTCCAGCCTGGGCCTCTCACTCTAAACTCGAGGTTTCACCCTACATGAAATGTCAGTTAAGGTCAGGTGAAACTTCCTTTATTCTGACTGCAAAACAAGCCCAAGGTGAGCACCCAGCTGAAGATGTCCAACCTTCCTATGATGATCTCCCCTGCTAGCACCTGGTGCAATGAATTCTAGTCTAGCCTCACAACTGTGCACAGAGGCTTTGGCTACACTGCTGCCCTCATGTTTCCAGGGTGGCAGGCTCTATGGGCCAAAGAGGGGCTGCAGCCTGGACCCCACACAACAACGAGGGCTTTAAAGCATCATTTGGTCTGGACATGGTCTCAAGCTCTAGAGCCCCATGGAGTTTTAAATTGACACCAAAATTTAATTCCCTGGCCACCTCCTTAAAAAAAAAATCCCGGTCTTCCAACTCATCCAATTTGTCATCTGTAAAATGAGCATTATGCTAATGCTTCTTGTCTCAGCTTGGTTGTATCTAGGTATATCTGGAGCACCTCTTTCCTTGTGTGCATTCGGGGATGAGTACAAGGGAACTTTGATCATGTTCAGACCTCATTACAACCCAGTATTATCCAGCTATGACAATGGTTGTCTTTTGGGTATCCTGCATCATGGAAACATTTTCTTTTTGTGTGATCGAACAAAGGAAATACTTTTAAATACTTAAAACATCTCTGTGGCAAAACAGATTACTTTCTTCCCTACTACTTTGCCCAGAAACATGAGCATCCAGTTAGTAGATTTGCAATGACAGCAGCAAGATACTCAATGCTTTAGGACAGTATTGGACACAACTCATGAAGACTTCATTCCATTGGCACTTATGACAAACCCCCACATCTGACTTTCTGGGAACAAGGTTCTCATCAGCTGATAAGCAAATCCTGTTGTGTCTCCTGGAGGGTGTCCCATCCCTCATTTAGCAGGTTGGGAAACAGAAGATGAGGGGTTAGGGCAAAAAAGGACAACCAGGACTAGAGCAGATGGTTTCTCATCCCAACCGTCTGATCTGAGCGACAGCCCAGCTGCCTCTCTGGAGATGGTGAAATGAGGAAGAGCTGTCAAAGACAGACAACACAGTGGTTTCAGTTGTGCATTTCAGTTCACCTCAAAGACCTCACTCCTATGTTTTTGCAGTGCCTTTGTCTTATTTTCCTTCACACACAAGTATTCTGAAGCACCTGCTCATCTGAAGAACCTCGCAGGAGATCTGCAGACCTGAGGGTCAAAACTCCTTCCTCCCCTCCACATCCAGGACAGGTTTGCAAACCACTTTACTGGGACAAAAAGTGTGATGAGCTATTTGCACTCTCCTTTCTAGTTGCCCACCTTGCTATAAGATAGTCAAACTAGGCCAATAGGGCCAAGTCCTGGAAATAAACCTCAGATCTCTTCTGCATATTCTGACTTGTTTTTGAAGACTGTGCAATTCTTTGCACTTCTTCCCCCCCCCCAATTTTCTCAGGCTTGTTAAAAACAAAAACAAAACAGAAGATAAAAGCTCAAATAAAGTTGCAGCTGCTCGGCACCAGCCCAGCTCTTTAACACGAAAGGTGGGTGCAGACAGAGAGGGGGAGCATGTGGGTTCTTTCCTATGACTCAATAAGGGAAGAAAAGCATCAGAAGGGGCTGATTTTGAAATTGGCATGAAAAATTGTTTGACACCTTTTGTTTCTTATCTTTCAAAGTGATCTGGGCAGCTACCCCCCCTTGTCTGCCCTCCTGCTTCAGAAAACAGCTCTCAGATGGGAGGGGTTTTCTGCTGCTTTCAGTAATATCTGCTCCATTTCTGAGATTTCTCCTCTTCATGGGACACCCTTCATAAGTGTTACAACAGGACATTGGAGTAGTTGTTCTCAGTCAGGTCAGAGTCAGGAAAGACAAGTAAACGGTATTTCCCAGCAGCCTTATGATCATCAGGCTCCCTCCCTTCCACCTGCTGGCTGCTGAATGAGGCTTGAGATGCATCAAAAACTCAACAGAGGTTTTGCTCCCACCATGCAAAAGGTGTAAATGGATTTCATGGAGAAATTGGGAGTACCAACGTGCTTGTACACACTCCTGCTTGCTGGGTTGGGCCTGAATCCCTTGACAGTTGGGACCCACAGGTTAAAAGAAACAAGTCACACAAAGGCAATAGACCAGCAAGGGCTGTGGTTACATGAGACAGCAGCACATTTAAACAGGTTTTTGGCCTCTTTTTAAACCAAGCCCAAGTACTGAGCATGCAGAGCATAAAGACACAGCAAAAAGCATCTTTGGGCAGGCCAGACCTGCAGCATCATGACATGAAGCAAACTAAGTGCAGATCTCATCCTCCCTCATCATTCAAGACCAGAGATAGACAATTGTGAAATCAACCCAAAAGGGAACTGGAATGAGGATAACTGATCTTTGGGCAAAATTTCCACAACAACCTGTCTGGCCAAGAAATAAAATGAGAAATATTACACAATTACCTCCAACCCCATCCCATGCCCCGATGTTTAGCATTTGTTTGATTCTAAGTGCTCTCTCCGCCTACCAGTTCCCCCCAAAAATTTTGTGAACAGCTTAAGACACATCAATATTAACTTAAGTACCTTAATTATCCATTTATATTTATATGATATTCAAATTTTTATGGATAACCCATGGAGAATTTATCTCCTCTTTCTGAAGGATGAGCTGTGTTCAAATTTACTCCAAAACAATCCCCCCTGTTTATACACCAATCTGTGTGGGGACACTCATTTAGAAATAAAAATTACTGAATTTTATTAAAGACTGACTTTTACCAGCAGGACAAACTTGGCTTTTCATAGCAATGTGCAACATTTGCAGTGATGGGACAAACAGTGCAAAACCCAAATGTCTTTATTTTTGTGCAAAATTTACATACAGAAACGTCTTCAGAGCATTTATTGCATGACTTGGAGAAAACAGATTAATTTTGGCTTCCATTTCCTCTTCTTTAAAATGAGGAGGATGCTATTTATGCATTTTTCCGTTAATATAGCACTGAGCAGGTGCACCAAGCCCACATGCACTGAAGTCCTGGGGTTTATTCAATGGGTATCAGTGGGAAAGGGACCAATATCTTTGGAGGGGACATCAAGCTCTCAATCACTTTGGATGGGCATGGGTAGACAAAAAGCTTTGGCTTTTAAGTGATACTAATAGACTATGGAAAGAAATAGAGACCTGCTTAAACTGTCTTATTTTCATTATCTATCTTAGGAAAAAATTAATCATAGCCCGTTTAATACATGCTGCTCACCCTCATATTTACCATGTGAGGGATTTATACATGACTAAAACCCTGACATTGTTCCATTATCCCTGAATCCCAGCATATCACTTGCGTTTTACACCTCTAGAACCCCAGCCATAGCAGTGGCTTACTGGGGTGTCTGCCACCCTCATAGGATAAACTAAATTATTAATGGTAATGTGGAGTTAAAAGCAGGGTGAACAGTGGCTGGGTTTTGCATCCCCACTGCTGTGAGCAGAAAGACAATTTTAGAGGGGAAAACCAAAACAGCACAGCACAAACTAAGAGGAAACCACTTTCCTTGGCTACCAGGAAAACAAAACCAAACAAGGGTTAACTGCGCAGATCCAGCACTGACTGTAAGTGGGAGGTTTGAGCTTTATTTTATTGTTGTTATTAATGTCCTTCCTTTTACTTTCAGTGGAGGAGCACAGAGTTATTTACATTAGACACAGCTGTGCCCCACTGAGGTATACCATAAGAAACTTAAGGAATAAGAGAAAAAAGCAGCTGAATGGACATCGATGATTTCTGGTACTACCACCAAGGGCTTGTTCCATTTTTCTCACTTTGGAGCACACAGTGATGATGCCAATTCCCTGGCTCTTTCCTGGTCCATCTGTAGGGTGTCAGAAGGAGAGAAGAGCTACTCTCTCACTTTATGGAACATGAGATACCAGTGATATGAGAGATTATTTTCTTTAATCATGCTTGTATTGCAGAAATAAGTAAGAGAGCCTTGGTTTGATCGGCAGGTTCCAGAGTTAATGAATTGGAGCTATCATGCCCCTTGCTGCACATCTCTCCTCAGAAGAAAGCTCTGTGCTCGTTCCCATTTTTGCATGTTGAAGGGTGGGTTCCTTTTACCCAGAGCAGGGGGTTGGAGGCAGCAAAGCCTGCGTGACTCTGCCTGAACCACTCCCTTTCTTTATACATTTCCTTTCCTCCTAGTATTTGACTGTCTCAGCTAATTAGATGATTAAAACATGTGCTTTTTGTGCAGCTCCAGGGATGTTGAGGATCTGACCTCAGCCAGCAGCTCCACATACAAAAGCTTGGTCAAAGGAAGGGACGAGTTCCCCACATCCACCTCCACCCTGCTCCCCCCTCTGCTCCCTGGGACCTTGTTTATCTTAACGCCAGCTGAGTTTCCCAGGGAAACCCAGCACAAGGCATTTGCCAGACGCTCATTCCTTTGTGCAGCTGAGCCGAATATATCGCTGCCAGACCCTTTTTGCCGAAACCCCAGTAAATCCATTAGGGCTCGTCGCTCCCCTTCGGGGCAGCCGGGCATCTCTTCATGGCCTCGGTGGGCACAGGCTCGCAGAAAAGCTGTGAGACTGCGGGAACCAAAGCATTTCAGACTCCTGGCACATCCAAAAGTCAACGCCTCATTTCTACACGGCTTCCCTCCCACCCAGGTTTCTGCACAGCCGGCCAGGGGTTTTATTTATGGGCTGGGATGCTCAGCAGCAAAATGGTTAGAGCTCTTGGCATCGGGGGTCATAATTACCCTCCCAAGTTAACACCCATTGAGATGAATGGGAGCACACCCTTTTTCTGCGGGTGTTATTGTTGCAGTCTGCCTGGCTGAGGACTCAAAGGGAGAGTTTACCTTGGTTTGCAACCAGAATGGCTGGAAACAACTGCTCTCCCTCTCTTTTTTTTCCTTTTTTTTTCTTTTTTTTTTTTTTTAATGAAAGGAAAACGAAAGTTTGCTATTTCAGATTTGTGGGGTGTGGAACATGGAGGAATGGTGAAGAAATATAGTTTGGGTGTGATGGTATTGAGCACCTATGAAGTCTCCTGGAGACTTTGGAGAGCTTTGGAGAGCAGGAAAAGGCTGGATGCTCTGGGAACTGAGCTTCTGGGTTCAGCCCAGTTCCTGTTGGCAGCCAGCGAAAGTTGCTGTGTTATCTTTTCATCATATCTGAGAAAAGGCTGGATGTAATAAGGAGCTGGAGCTGTTCAACCCCCAAAACTGCTGGGTTTTCCCACACATGGCTACTGCAGACACACCCTGGGCTACAGCCACTGTCCCAGAAGCAGCACGACTGCCATACCTATCTGAGAGATGCAGCTGGGCTGTGCCATGGCTGCACCATGGTTTTAATGCCTCCAAGGGCACCTTCCCTGCCTTTCCTTCCCAACAACTCTGGCAGATGCAATAAATGCAAACCATGGAAAAGGGGTGAGCCCTGAGGTGGACAGAGACACCTCCAGCCTGTGGGTGCTTCAGACACTGAGTGTTTATATGGACACAGCAGAGGAACTGCAGTCTCCATGGCAGAGATCCCACCTGCCTGCCAGAAGTTGCTTTCCCCCCAAGCAGAAGTAGTTGGCTGGGGAAGCAACATATCTGCTCTTTAATCCCCAATTCCCATCCTGGCACGCCTTACCCATTTCGGCACTGTTACCGTTCCCTGGGAATCCGCAATCAGAGCAGCTAAAGCCAGCCTGGACCACAAACTAGTGCCTGGAGGCCGTGTTTGCAGGAGGAGATGTTTACTGAGCAGCCCAGAGGGACTCCACTGAACTAGCTGCTGTTTTATGTCGGGATAACAAACTCACCCCAAGGGCTTCTGTGCAGTTGAAAGCGTTTGGTGGGAGAGGCAGCAAAACACCTGTCCTCCAGGGAAGGTGCAGACTTTGTCATCAGAGGAGAGCTTTGGCATGGATATTCTGGAGCAGTTCAAAAAATAAAATAAACTATCCTGGCACAAATCCCTTGATTAACATGAGTTATACATTTAGCAGGGGGCATAAGGACCTGTATGCTGCACACCCTTCTCACAGCATCAGTGGCATGCATGTAACCCAGAGTACATAAAGAAAAGCAAGGAAAAATACCTTTACCACTCCACTGTACCCCTTAGCAGCTGCTTTCCTGTAAAATCCAAATGAGAGTTGAAAATACCGATGTGCCAGGGGTTATTTGCAGGAAAAATTATCTTGGCTAGTTGATTCAGGGTATTTTCAACCATGCTTTTAAGTGCAGTAAAACAGAGCTGAGGCACAGGCTGCCTGGTGTGCAGCAGGAGCAGTCCTAAGGCCTCTTGTGCTTGGGATTTACATCCCTATGGAGCTTCCCTGTATTTGTTTGTGTAGCAAAGGCCCCATGTGGATAATGGTAAGATGCTCTGTGTATGTGATGCTCTGTGCCCGTGTGATGCAGACACACACCTGTATGCACAAACACGACTATGGCTGGACAGATAACCCCAGGGCAAACCATTTCCTACAACTTTTTCTTCCAGTTTCCAAAAGGCATCAGGGTAGTGAGGGGATCAGGGTACTCCATGGGATGACAGGACCACTTTCTGGGGATCATGCTCCTCCTGACTCCTCTGCTCTGACCACCTGGTCACAGCCAAATTCTGTACCCTACAAAAATCATACCTCAAACACAGCTGCCAGCACATGCAGGTCCAATTAGTACAAAAGTAGGAGGCAAGTGCCCAAATTCCTGAGCTGAGAAAGAAAACCATCTACAATGGTCTCATTTGCTATTTTAATGGCTACCCTTAATCAAAAAGGCTTCAAACACACTTAAAATAAATTCCAGTTAATAAAATCCTGTAAAGCTGCAGACTTTGAAGAGGTCTGATTTTGAGAAAAAACATTGGCAAGGACAAGGTTGTCCAAGGAGTTGGAGAAAGCTGGGCAGCATTTCTGCAGAAACGAAACTGTTCCTGCACCGGGTGCAGCCTGTAAACACCTGAGTGGCCCCAAGAGCAAGGGAGTTAAGTGAAATCACATGATCTTCCATAAAAACTTCAGGAATCGGATATGAACTGGTTCTGTGAGCTGAGGATAATGCAGACACATTATAAATAAAGGAAGAGAAATGTGGTTGCAAAGAAATCCACTCCTGAGTAAATCCTTATCTAAACACACTGCTCAGAAGCACTCAGTCTGTGCTGCTGTGACTGTGCTCCCTGCTACTTTTCAGAGCAGCAGTAGAGAAAATACGATCAAAAATGTCCTTCCTGCCCAGTTACACCAAACAAAGAGGTTTTGCCAGCCTGAGAAATTTGTATGTTTGCAACCAGAGATGCAAATCACAGCCCGCCTGGCAAATCCCTGCGTAGCTGTTCTTAGTTTTGCGCAGCGATGACTTTGCTGTGCACTGTTTGTTTTTCCTGGTTCAGCTGGGAGTCAGGCGGTTTATGTAAAAGCAAAAGGTGGTGCTTCACTCAAAAATAAACTGCTGCTTGAATGATCATGGACTGCTTTATAGCCAGTCTGAAAACAAGAAGGATCGAAAAAGAATTGGCGCAAATGCCCATGTGCAAACCCACATTAGAATCATAGAATAACAGAATAATAGAATTACAGAATCATAGAATGTCTTGGGTTGGAAGGGACCTTAAAGACCATCTTATCCCACCACCTTGACGTGGGAAGGGACACCTTCCACTAGACCAGGTTGCTCAAAGCCTCATCCAGCCTGACCTTGATCACTTCCAGGGGTGGAGCATCCACAGCTTATCAGCGCAACCTGTTCCAGTGCCTCACCACCTTCAAAGGGAAAAATTTCCTCCTAAAATTTAATCTAAATTTCCCCTTAGTTTAAAACCATTCCCCTTGTCCCATCACAATCTTCCCATGCAGAAGGTTACTGTGGACATGTGCTGATATGAGCTGTGTGACTATCACTTCAAATTCACGTTGCTGCAGCAAGCTGGTGACTGTTGTTTTCAGGACAGTGACAGTGGGAAATACCTCAGAAGCGTAATCCAGCCCATGGGCATCCACACCACCTCTGCACCAGCAACTGTACCAGCACGTCTGCACCAGCAACTTTTCCTCCTTTTCCCACAGCTCCAGATCCCATGAGCAGGGCTGGAGACATCTCAGATATTTCTGCAGTGTGCTGCAGTGAAGGGACAAATTGCAGGGGGTGCAAAACCTTAGTGAGATCTGACTCCTGGCTCAGCTCCAGTGGACCAGGGGTGAGCACGCTGCCCATACATGGGTGAGTCAGGTTAACTGATGAGTAAAGTCACTGTGGTTTCATGGTTGGAGCCCAGGCCAGCACAGCAGAAGAGCTGAGCTCTTGCTCCATCTGTCACCAGCTTCCTCTGCGAGCTGGAGTGTGTTTATTCACACACCCGAATCTTGGAAAAGAGCTCAGAAAGCTGTTTTCTTTCCAACTCAACTGACTGTGTGTTGGATTAAAATGATACTGGTGAGAGTGCAGAGCAACCTCCCTCTGCATGGCCATGCCCATGTAACGGAGACGCTCACTGCTCTGCTAATATTTACAGGCAATAGATTTGGTCAGACTCTGATGATCACCTTTCTTGCTTCACAGGACTTCCTTCTCGTGCCCATCTGTGGCACTCATATCCTCAGCTGTCAGCTGTGTAAATTTGCTGAAAAGCAGAACTTCACACATAAATGATAGGGGTGAGGGGTGGCCAGACCGGAAAAAATAAATGTATTTGCCATGGGGTAACCAGAAACGGACATTTTCCAGCTAGGAAGGGGGAAATCAGCGTTTTAATGAAATAACTGTGTTTTTTGCCAAACAAGCACTTTGTCTGACCACAGTGATCTCTTAAGTGTGATTATAAATTGCTCAGATAATTTGCTAATATGAGAGAAGCTTCAAAGAGAAGTGAAGTATTTCTACTAAAAAAAAATAACGTCTTTTATTTTTTTTCACTCGGGAACAATTTCCTGAAATTGCTTTCAGTCACTGAAACATTGCAGTCAAGCCCATCTGCATATTTTGGAAGAGAAAAATTGCTTTCTTCCACCTCGTGTCTTCCCTGGCTGTTAACTTAACTGTATCCTCACTCATTTCATCCCCTTTTCTTGCTTCCTCCTTTTCTCCTGTAACAAATGTGAATTTCCTGTCTTTTTTTTTTCACCCTGTCTAAAGCGTTATCTGATCCGTGTTCTCTCAGTCCTGACCTCTCCTTCCTCCAGCTGACCTCCTGATATCCATTTATCTCCTACTCCCAAAAACCACCTCTTCCCGTTTTCTTTCCCATAGCTGTGAATTGTGGAGCAGCCCCAGGGAGGAGGCTGCTGGGCGTTACAGGAATACGAGCAGGGAAAAAGGAATAAATCCAAGCCCAAGCTGTACAGGGCTGGGAACGGATCCCTGGGTGACATTTATACTTTGATAACCTGAACTGAAACTTTGATTCCACATCCTTAAATTGTGGGTGTGAAGTTAACATTGTTTGGTGTGAATCCCCAAGGATGTGGCCTTAAATTAACGAGGTCCCTTCATCAGTCCCTTCATGACACTCATCGCCCCTGTCCAGCATTAGGTGCCGCGAATTGGGCAATGAGACTCTGCCCTCCACGTCCCCCTCCACACCAGTGTGATGAGATAAGGTTTTTGCCAGGCTCCACAGGCTTCCCAGCTGCTCTGCACAACAAACATCTAAAGATGGCTGGGAGCCAGTACTGGGCTGTAACGGAGATGTGGTGTTCATATGGCCCGGATCTGGTCACGTACGGCAGGCAGGGACTGCTAATAAAAGCCAGGACTCTTTGGAGAGCAACTTTGCAAGCAAGCAGGACACAAGAAAGGGAGCTAAATATTCCCTTTCCCCCAGCAACTCTTTTGTTCACAGCTTGCTGCCACCCTCCTTGCCATAAAAGAGCAAAGCAGTGGGACATCTGAGCTCTTCTCTCTGGGATCCAGTGACAGGACACGTGGGAATGGTTCAAAGCTACATCCGGGAGGTGTAGACAGAACATTAGGAAGCATTTCTGTACTAAAAGGGTGGTCAAATGCTGGAACAGGCTTCCTAGAGAGGTGGTGGATGCCCCAAGCTTACCAATATTTAAGATGCATTTGGACAATTCTTTAACTTTGGTCAGTCCTGAACTGGTCAAGCAGTTGGACCAGAAGATCATTCAGGATCCCTTACAACTGAAATATTCAATGCTATGCTATGTTGTGCTGTTCTGTTCTACCTCTCAAGTGGACAGGCAGGGATTTGAACACTCATCCCTCAATAATCATGTTTGGACAGGGCTAAATTTTTGAAGGTACAGTTTTTACTCCGCTGTTTCGCAATCCAACTTGGTGTTAAACTCAGAAATACCCCCAGCCACCTGTGTGCTCAAAAGACACAGCTCCTGACCCTCCTTGAGCCACGAGCAGAACCTCAAAACCCAGCGCTGGTTTAACCTATTGACTTGGATCTTCCCAGTTGGGTTGCCCAAACTGGGAGCACCAGCTCTGAAGACATGGAGCATCACATGAGGTTTTAGCAGTGCAGGGGACTGTGTGGTGCTGGGGTTTCCCAAGGCACAGGGCATCTCTAGGGTGGGGAAATGTAGGAGTCATGTGTGCCATCACCCTCCTGGGCACCAAGATCTGATTAAACACTGTGATACCAGAGAGGAACTGACAGGCTCCCTGGAGGAAATCGTGGTCGATGAGAAGAGTTTCAGTTTTGTCTAAATTTTCCGTGGAAAAATTCCCCCTTTTCAGAGAGAAGCTGCATGCTTATTTGTTCTGGAGAAATATATCTATGTACATACACACACACTATTATACAAAATGTAAACACATTTCTGTGTGTATATGCACACATGTAAATGTATATGTCTACGTGGACATGTTTTGATTTGAGGCATCCACTGTCTCTTCTCCAGTAACAAGTGTTTCCAAATTATAGTGAATTTATTTGCAGAAAAAAAAAGACAACT
>VYZS01089097.1:985-16613 GCA_013400695.1 Neodrepanis coruscans | reverse complement strand
TTTGCAGAAAAAAAAAGACAACTTTAAAATACCTTTAATGAAAACCCAATCTTTAAAAGAAATTGCATTTAAAAGAAAAGTTCTAGCCACTGCTGTTTATCAGCATTAACTGAACCATCCACATTGGAGCACTCACTGGCAGGGATGGGGTACAAGAGCTATCAGCAAACTCTTATGAGGGAATCGGAAGCTTTGCTGCTTGTTCTCAAGCCAGTTGCCAAAATGGAATACATAGGCCAGACAAAGGACTTTTTTTGGCATGAGTGTGTCTATTCTAAGGCTTTTACTTATCATGGGGAAGGCTGTAAGCTTTGCTACTGTATCTCACTGTAAATTGCTACCTGGCAGAGCTCCAGTGAGAGTCTCCACTGAGTCACCCATTGACAGGTGACTCCAGTGTGTCCTGGCCTGACCTCTTAATTTAGGTAGATTGTATTTCTCCTGGTTTTCTGGAGCTCCATGGATCCTGTTTGGATGTGGTTTCTGCTCCTGTGCCCCAGAAATGTGACTTTATGGTCAGCCTTTGTGGACAATGTGAGTTTGTTGTTCCTCTCTCCTGAGATGATCCTGTAGTGGGATTGTGCAAGTGCATGTACTTTGCAGGAGCTCAAAGCACAATCACTCTTCACTGTAGCACAAAGAATAAACAGCTACAGAGACAAATCAATACAACATCTGCAGCACTTCCCAGTCTGAGTTGTTTTTTTTTTTTTCTTACACTCTACTGACTTTATTCATATACCCAAAAAATGTCCTATATCTTTCTCCTCCTACACAGGGTTTCACTTCTAAACCATTCACTGCTCCCACCTCCTCTAAGGAAGCTTTCTTTTCCCTGTGCAGGTTCTTCAATTCAAAGGATGTCTGTGTTACAAAAAAAATTCTGCCTCTTTGTTCTTCCTTCTACACAAGTTTCCTTTTAAGTGGCTGGAGAGACCTTGATTTCTCTAAGTGCCAGAACCCTTTGTCAGGTTGGCTCTCTGATCCGGCTCCTCAGTGGAGCTAAATCCCTTGCCAAGCTTTCCCACATTTAGCCAACAGCCCCTTTAAGTTGAGTCTT
This sequence comes from Neodrepanis coruscans, assembly GCA_013400695.1. Taxonomy (NCBI): domain Eukaryota; kingdom Metazoa; phylum Chordata; class Aves; order Passeriformes; family Philepittidae; genus Neodrepanis; species Neodrepanis coruscans. Next base: position 15,553 of record VYZS01089097.1, on the reverse strand, counting down.
GAAAAACTGGCTTGTCCTCAGCAGCAGCTCTCTCTTTGTCCAACAGAGCTCCATTTGAATGTGTAATCATCAAAGTTTAATGAGGTTCTTTTGTGAGCCTTATTCCAGGTGGAAGCATTTTTAGATTTTTTTTTTCTTGTGGGTTTTGGCTCAAAAATATGTAGGCAAAAAGAGAAGAGAGCAAAGAGCTCCATATCCAAAGCAGATTTTGCTGTTTGATACCTGCCTAAGACTTTCCATAGAAACTGCACCAATAATTCAGACAAGGTGGAAAGAAAGACAGCATCACTACCTGGTAGCTGCTTGGTCCTTGAAGAGGATGTGGAAAGTTCAGATTATTGAACTAGGGATTGAGGAAGTCCTTGGCTTATTTGGAGCTTGAAAATTTCCACTATATCTTGTGAGGGGTGTCTAAGGGAGCTGGAAATGTTCAGCCTTGAGAAAAAGGGGCTCGGGGGGGACTTTATAACTCTCTACAACTACTTGAAAGGAGGTTGTAGCAAGGTGGAGGTCAGTCTCTTCTCCCACTTAACAACTGACAGGACCAGACAAAATGACCTCCAGTTGTGCCAGGGGAGGTTTAAGTTGGATATTAGTGAAAATTTCTTCACCAAAATGGTTCTAAAGCTTTGGAACAGGATGCCCTGAGCAGTGGTGGACTCAATACCCCTGGCAGTGCTGAAAAGGCAGTGGATGTGGCATCTGGGGACATGGTTTAGTGGTCTGGATTAAAAGTTGGACTCAGTGATCCTAGGACTCTTTTCCAGCCTTAATGATTCTATAACTCACTTTTGAGCACTTTGCCTCTCGCCCACCTCTCAGATGTTGCTTTTGTGCCCTATTTCTGACCCTCCCAGGAGCAGAAGAGTCTTAATTATGAGCCCACGGCCAGAGAGAAGTTTTTCAAGTTGGTGTTTACCTACCTTGGAATAAACACAACCAATCCTCTCCCAGACGTCCACAAATGTAAAAAAAATAATTACTTTAATGAAACACTGCCTGCCTCTTTGGCTAGCTGTGGCTCTGGTATGTCTGCTCTGATAATTAGATGACAATTTAATCAGAAATTCTCCATTGCTTCAGGGTTGACCTCTGTGGGTGGAGCCCAGGCAGCTTCTCCAGTTGAGCCTCTAGCCCAAGTATTGGGGAGGGGGCTGGCAATTCATAGCTGTGCTGTGAAGATGTTATTTGCCAGAAAATCAGATCAGCTATTTTTGTTGTTGTTGTTTTATTTTGTTGTTTTTGTGGTTTCTTTCTTTCTTTTTGGGTTAAGAAACGCTGCTAAAACAGCTCAAATAAATCACTGACAGTGGCCCCAGAAGATTCAGAGCTGGGACATGTTCATATCATGCTTTAAAGCTCTGTCAGGCACAGAAGAGAGAAGACCACTACATGCTTAATTAAATTAAAATTTATAAATAGCCAAGGGACTGCATTATCTGTGTAAAATTTATGCTAATTATTGTGGTGAGGTTACTGTTCTTCTGAAGCCTGTTAGAAAGGGTTATAAGAGTCTATGTGGACTATCTTGGCCAGAGCCTAGTGGCAGCTTTGAGCAGCAGGGAAAAGAGCCCACCTGGTGTTTAGGTGCCAAATCGAACCCACTAGAAGTGAGACAGCTAAATGCTGCTACGGGATCTGCAAGCCACAAACCATGGGCTTAATAGAACTCAGGAAAGGTGAATTCTGGGCTGACATAATGCCGGGACTCATTTCATCTGGGCAGTTGACTTTCCTCCAGATTTCCCAAAATTTCTCCATCTGAATCCCCTCTTGACCTCACGAGCCTCTAAAGTGGAGCCAACAGCTTTTGAGTGGCTTGAGCCTCCTGCCATGGACTCACTGTCACCATGGATGCCAGAGGAGTGGTGAAGCATCCAAAAAGGACTGAGATTGAGGTGGATCTCCAGCAGTTGAGTTGTTAGCAGGTGCTTTGTGGTTGAGGCTGCAGAAAGAACAGGCTGGCTGTGTCACAGTCTTGCAGAACATTGTGTACAGTACAGGACCCAAAGGGACACACAGATTTTAACTCAGCTCAGTACCTTGAAGACTGAGACAGAGTGGGAGGAAAATTAACCAGAAATGAGGCAGAAAAGCCACAACAGAACATGCTGAATTCTTGGAAATCAGACCTTAAGAACAGGTATTAATTCCTTGTTTCAGTTTTTTTTGAGAAATGAGAAGAAAGAAAATAACAAGACCAGGTCCCATTTCAGCAAATGATTTGGGCTGGTTTGCCAGGTGGGAAAGGTTGTCTTTAGCAGAGCTGCAGCAGCCTGGGGCTGTGGTCTAACAAACACCTCCCAAAGCATGTCTGGAGAAAAACAGGGGGGAAAAAAGAGATTATCTGGCTCATTTTCACTGTCTAGTGAAAATGCTCTGACATATCATTCTAGTGGGAGGAATGGCCATGGAGGCTGACTCCTCCACTTGTGAATTCTGCTGCCTGTGGCCTTCAGGTGTTCAGTTTCCAGGTGATGACGTTTGCAGCCCTGGCTGTCCCTTGTGTAGGGCCACAAGGCATTTTTGGGCTCCTGATGAGCACACATTGAGTAGGGTTGATGTGTAACAATTGCCCAGAACACAAGTGTGAGTCAGAGACACCTGCACTGGCTTCCCACACATCCATCCTCTGTGTCACCTCAGTGGGGCTGAACTTCTATCACTTTCTTCACTGCTCTGCCTGAGCTTCCCAGGTAGTTTAGGAATCCCCATGCAATGAGACATAAAGCAGGGTCTACATCCAAACCTATCATACAGCCATAAATATGGTTGATAGGAGACTCAGACCCAGGGATGCTGTCTTAGTGATCAATCTCTGATCTGAGATGACAACCTGACCTCTGCAATAGCTCTGTCCCTGTTCTCCAGTTGAATGAAGGCTCATCTAAATTTAACAAACCCTCATTGTGAGCCTTATGGCACTCCCTCTTTAGGGGATAGAGGCAGGAATAAGATAAAGAAAATGGCCTCAAAGCCAAAACTGTTTTCTCTGTGACACCAATATTGCAACACTCCACCACTGTCAGTGCCACCATGGGACAAATTATCATCTAACTTCCCTCAGGAAGAGAGGATTCTATAGAAGAGAGACACCATCTCACCCTCTATTATGCTCCATGGAACACTCCCAGTCACATTAAATCAGTTTAAAAAGACCTCCTTGCAGCTATTGGAGGTGTCAGGAAGAAAAACCTGGATGTTATTTTTATCTGATTATTGTCCAAACAAAGCCAACGTGACAGGATTCAGAATTAAAAACAGCATTAAAACCAGTTTGGCTGCTTTATTGCCACCACCTGAGTCAATGAAGCACCTGGATGGAGAAGGCAGGTCCCAACAGACCAGAATCAGGCACTTGGCAGTGATATTGAGGGCATCTCTCAGCAGTGGGCTAGTTAACACTCACAGGGATTTGCAGGGAAAGTGTTTTAATTGCCGAACACCGGTTAGCAGTGCCTGCTTCGATGGATACACTGATGTCTCTACTTTCTCTCAGCACTGCTATTTCCAGCTTTCAGGCAAACAGCACTTCACATTTAGCTAATTACTCTGAGAGAGCAGCAGGGTTTCTGGAGCTGCAGATCTCACGCAGTTTCTATTAATATCCCCCAGGGCTTCCAGGTTTGTGTTTCCTTGGGATAACACTGATCTCTCTTTACCACTCAGGCCTTGTGAATCCACTCACTCTCCACCACTTAACATGGCAGCTAGCTAATAATCTCTCTTATCACATAACCCTCCTGATAAAGCTGCTCTGGAATAGCAGTGAGGACTGGTGCCTGGCTCCCTTAGACCTGCCTCTGGTTCCAGTGGAGACTGGAGGCTTCCCACCAGAAGAGGAGCAGATGCCTTAGACTGGAGCTGTGTAGGGCTTGGTGCTGTCTCATTCCTCACTGTGACTCTTACCTTGCTGTCCCCAAAAAGACCCCACTGTCTTGAGGGCATGAGGAGGGGCAGATGCCTAAAACCATCTCCCACGAAATTCAGCAAGCTCAGGGAGGAGACACAGAGTGTGACTGGCAGGAGATGCTGAGGAGAGGGACACAGTGTTGGCATCTTCAGGACTCAGCATCTCACCCTGAGCTGTAGGTCCCTGCCTGGCAGCCTCCCCCAGTATAGGTGCCCAACAGCCTTTCCAATGGGAAAGGCAAGGACAAGAAATATCTCTTTTTCCCCTGAGAGTGAAGGGATATGAGTACTGACAATAGGTGACATTAAGATATGCTTTAGAAACCAAAGGCAGGTCTAAAGTCCTGTGTGTATTTGCAGCCCCCTCCTCTTGCCTGCACACAGCCGTGGCTGGAGGTGAAGATTCAGGAGGGGCACATGAGTCCTGGTTTAAATAGCTCATCTGGCTTTGCCTTAAATTTATGGGGATTACAATGAATCAAAGAGTGCACGGCTGGGGAGTTTAAGAAGATTTTGTTCCTCTGAATTACATGAATCCTAAAAGATCTCTGGCATCAAAAGCAGCCATTAACCCCAGCAACTTTGTTATTGTCATAAGGGACTTGTTTTTACTCTCTATTGCATGATCCAAAGCTTAAAGTCAACAGAGACAGGTCTGTTGACTCCACTGCACTTTATTAGCCTGATAGCAGAACCTGTGACCATCCTCTTTAGAGTGATTACAGAAAACTGGAGATAGAGGTAGGAAATTTAAAACAGGACATGTACAAGCAAGTACATGTGAAAATGTGAAGAAATTTACATCTGTTTATAAATCCTCCTTGTAGTCCTTGTGCTCTTGCTGTTATCATTTCTTTTTTGCAAAGAAGTTTTCTTTCACACTTTCTTGAATAATTAACAGGAATAACTTAGTAGTGAGAGCCAGGGAAACAAGGCACTAGTTGCATTAGCAAAAAATACTGTCCTATCCCATGCAAAGAGAGAAAGGAAAAAGCAATAGCTATAATCCCCTAATTACTAATAGCCATAGCCTCTGCCTGCCCAACATCTTCTTTAGACCAGTGGCAATCCTGAAACTCAGATCAAGACATCATTGTTCTTCCCAGGAAAAAAAAAATCAACATTGTGTTAGTGTAAACTGAAGAGTTGCAGGCAATAAAAGGCTGTTTTGGGGATGGTTGGCGTGGAGGTTACAGGCGACAGCTGGTGGGTGTCTGATGGGGCTGCCCTTTCTAGCTACCATCTGGACTTTGCATAGGACATGCGAGAATAAGCTACTTATACCTTAATAAGGAAAAAGCCTGTAAAAATGGAATGGGGGGTGGTGGTTTGGCTACGAGATCACTTTGTAAATAAACAGGAACGGGAGCTTGGACTTTGCTGCTCCTCTCGGGCTGAGACAGAGACAGCAGCTGGAGACTGAAAGCACCTAGAAGTTGCAGGGATATATAAACATTCTGTCCCTGATGTATTACTGTGTGTGAAATCTCTTTAGCACATTAATTTGCTTATTATTATTACCGTTTAATCACAGCTAAGACAGGAACATCAATGCACTAATGAGCCTGATTCTTCCACGCAGACAAACCAAAAGGCAAACTGTTGTTATAGTCCATTGGGAAAAGGATGGATAGGGCCAGGGTTGGAAAGTGAGAGGAAATGATGCAGGAGAGAAACACAGGACCAACACAGGATTGTTCATTGGTATGCACTTGATGCAGGTGTGAGTGTGGTCTGCTGTTGGCACACAGAGATGCCTATTTACTCTCCCTTTGGCAGGAGGATTACATTTGAGTGGACCAAATTTTGCCCCACTACTTCAGAAAGAGTAATTTTTCTGGGCCTGGCATTTCCCCACAGCCACTTGACACTGCAGATGTAATATAAATATGACATAAATAGGCATTAAAAACACTTAAATACCTGCAGGAGGGGTTCAAAAAGCCTACAGGGGCCATTGACTCCAACTCTTAGTTCACCTTGGCTTGGGTGAAGTTGCTGAAGGACAGCAACAATGCTGAGAGCTGTCAGCCTTAAATAAAAGGTTTTAGCAGATCAGCTCCTCACAGGCTGGCTGCAGATGATTTGCCTTGCTCCTTTGCTCCACTAGCCCTGACCACTTGGTCCTGGCATCGGTGCCCAAACTGGTGGTGGGTTGGGTTCAACCACAAGCAGCTGAGCTGCGGGGGCAATCACTTTCCTGACAGCAGAGATGGAAGCTGCCACGGCTTTTACTGCCAAAGCTCAGGTATCATAGCCTTAATTTGCTCCTCTGTGACCCAGCTCTGTCTCTTCCCCCCGCCCCGTAGCTGGCCAAGAGGAGGCAAAACTTGTCCCTGTGCTGCATTGGCACAGCCCCTGCCCGTGGCAACCCCTTCCCGTGGGAATCCCCTGCTGAGGAATCGCAGGTGGTTTCCAGTCCTTGGAGCCTGGCCTCACTGGGAGCCTGGAGGCACATGATGACTCTCCTTCCAGCTCCCTCATCCCATCCTGTCCCATTTGCACTGGGTAGCAACACCACATAGGAGGCTGTTTGCCTGTTTTACACTGATGCAACCATTTGTCTTGTCCATTTTTAGCAGTTTTGTCCCCCAAACCTTTTTTCATGTTAGCAAGTGCATGCTGCCCTTCTGGAATTAACTCACAGAATCATTAAGATGAGGAGAAAGCAATACCAGCAAAACTTTTGCTCCTTACAACAGTATTTAAGCCACGTTTAAACCCCCTTCTCAAGCAACCTGCCTTTGTGTCAGCATCTAATGTGACCCATTATCTAAACACGCTGGGCCATAAACCCTGGAGCAGCAAGCAGATAACCAGCAACATCAGATGCTACTTAGGAAGCATTTTGTTCCCGATTAAAGCCAAAACATTCACTAGGAGCTATTGAGGGAAAGTGCAGAGCACTTGATTTCCCTCTTTTTCTAACACACTAGGAGGAAGAGGTGACAAGTTTGTGGAAATAGCTGCAATTTGCAGTCGAACGTGCTGCATACATGAATAAAAATTAGAAGCAAGGAGATAAACAAGCAATATATTGCAGGAATCTCCCCAAGTGATGCTGGAGCTTACACAAACCAATTAGACCCTCATCAAAGAGGAACCCTATACCTATCACCATGCCTTTTATTTCCTAAAAGCTAGGTGGTTGGGTTGTTTTAGTAATTACCTTTATTTTTAATCTTTCTCTTCCATTTTCGTGGGGAAAAATGTACCTGAATATCCAGACAATTGCTTCTCAAAGCTCTCATGTGGTTTTACCATAAGGTAAATTTATGGGTGTCAAATAAGTTGTACCTTATGCCAATGTCACAGAAATACAAGTGTGTGGGAGGGCTGGTGGCTTCTGCTCAGTGGAGGTGCCAAAGACTGTGCTAATTAGCAATTGGAAATACTTACATTTTGGAGGTGTGTCGTGATCCAGGGAGGCAAGTTTAGGTTTGTCTAGAAACGTGTAAAGAGTGATCTCCATGGACCAGCAAAGGGACATTTGGGCTGGGGAATTGAATTGAAGCATGTGGCTAAGGTGGGCTTTTTGAGGGAGCTCCAAAAATTGTGTCTGGCTTAGTTTCAGGCACATGCATCACTTAGCCCTGCCATGAGTGAATTGAGCTTTTAAGGGCTCTGACAGCATCTCCATCTGCTACCTGAGCTCGGGAGCATTGGTGGAAGTTGATGGAAACTGCTTTATATTGTGCTACTTTCCTATCTCCAGGCTGCTGCTGACACCAGTGGCTGATGGCCACCTCCTCATGGCTGTCTCAGGGCTGTCCATCATTTCACCTCCTGTTGTTACTTACACTGTTGAAAAGTGGAAACAAATCACAGTTGAACACAGCAGAAGGAGAAGGCTGAGATGGACCTTAGGTGATAGGAGGGGAGTTTTTTTTCACCAGCCCAGCTGCTGCGTGCCTGTGCCTGTGGTCAGTTGAAGTGAATATGGTGTGAGTCTTATGTGTGAACTGGAGCTTTAGCTGCAGCCTAAACTGCCTTATCCTTTCCTGCACCTCAAATTTAACTGTTTTGTCCTCCTGTAGCCCAAACAACACCCAATGGGAGTCTTTAAGATGGAAACCTGCTGGAGAACCTTCTCCTTTGTAAAGGCTGGAGATGCCCAGAAGGAGATGCTTGTTCCCCTGCATTGTCATGGCATTATTCCCAGATGTCCAGAGCTGGCATTGCTTGGCTGTAGTGGCTGTAGTGGCTCCATGCCTGTCTGACATCTAAATAAACCCATCTCAGTACCCACAGCTTCATCAACATGAATAAGCTTTTTCCGATTAGGGAGAGCAGCTAATCCAGAGACCAGCAGCTCAAGCACGAGGGAAACCTCCAGCCAATCCACGTTGTCTGATATGTAGTGCCTCGTATTGGAGGGAAACCTGGAGACCACCTGAAATGACAGTGCCTGAAGAAACTCAGTGCATCATCCAGCACACACCCAGATGCCAAAGCTCTGGGAAAGGCCCTTTTCCAGGGGACTAGCATGTTCATGATCTTAGATCAAGGAGCTCTTTTGAGCTGGAACAGGCTGGGGTCTGGCCTCCAGAGCAAACCAGCAGAAGATTTGAGGTGAGAGGGTCTGGACAGAGGGTGATGTGGGCAGAAAGAGCAGGTTGGGAACATCTCCATCATCACAACTGGATCCAGAAGGAGGTGAATGTTGACAGCCTCAGTGTCTAGCTTTCAACACTGATTTGGCAAATTCTGGCCCACGCAAATAACTAATAGCAGATGTATCAAGTGTTTTTTATTTCCTAAAATTAACACTAGATACAAGAAGGAAGTTGCCTGTATATCCCACTGTGGGAGTCCCCTGGCCCTCTCATCCCTTCTCTTTACCATTCCCAGACCAGATACAGCTTTCACTTGCTCTATAATAAATTAGTTTGACTGGAGCCACAGTAGACATTAACCAGCACACAGGAGAGCCTGGGAGGACCGGCTCTTTTCACACCATTTGCTGTGTACACGCAGATAATGAGTTTGCCTGCTACTTGCTTTTAGCCTCCTGTCGCAAGTCCTTTCGATGCAGGGGGCTCACCCCACGACACAACATCTCTCCTGATTTCCGCTGGAACAGAAATGCTTTTGAAATCCCATTTATAACTCTGTTCACACAAAATGTGACAGTTTTAGCTATATTGGAAGACCAGCCTGACCCTGGCAGCCGCTTGCACTGTGATCAGAATAGTTATCAGTCAAACGCTGATATGTGATGTCTGGTGGCGATGCTGTGACAGTGGAGGATGTATCTGTTCTTGCAATAATGTGATCCATGCAACGCCATCAGTGATAAGCAGTGAAACACAGCCCCAAAAACACAGACAGGTGGAGGAGGAATCGTCTCAAAATCAGGCGCACAAGTCTGAGCTCGCCATCCTGGACTCCCCTTATGGTCCATGGGGAAAAACAGGTTCTTTCAGGGAGTGACTCATGTCATCCTAAAATAGGTCAGAGGAACTGCTCTCTGGCAGCATCTGACTCCTCTCTACAGGCTGTAAAGGGAACCCAGGGGGGACTAGTTCAGATTTAAGCAACTTATTTTTGCTTGTCCAACATTCATTGGTATGAGTTGCAGCCAGGCTGTACAAACTTTTCCGGAGTCAGTGGGAGTTGTGTCAAAGGGCTTTGGACCTGACACTTCATGGTCTGAGTCAGACTCTGCATTTCCCAGAAAATCCCTGCATTTAAAGAGCTAGGCAGGGCTGAACAAGAAGAAAAACCTGCATCTTAATCGTGTTTTCTAGCAAATAATGATAGGCAGCACATCCAAACAGGGAAGTTCTGTCATTTATTTTAAAATGTTGAGCCATGTAAAACACTGCAGAGTTCAGCATGGCATTTTTTTCCCTCTGTTATCTTTCCAGTGAAAATGAGGTCACACTTCTCACTGTCACAATTCCTGGGACTCTCATCAGCTTTCAGCCCAATGTATTCTCCTTCCTCCGGATTTTCCCCTTGATCTAAACTATGTTGAAGTCAATGAAAATTGACGATGCTCAGTGAGATGCGCCAGCGCTTCACAAGAATCCCTCACTGGGAGAAGGGCACCAGATTTCTTGCTAACTCCTCCCTTCACCCTCTCTCAGCAGAAGCTGATGACAGGATTATTTTTTATCAAGATGCAGATACTACACAAAACCAGCACAAAAGATCAGTGATTAACTTTTGGATAAGCAGCCAAGATTGCTTTTTCCTGACCTTATCAATCTGGTATTTGAATTTCTAGGGAGCTTTAGGGAGTGAATTTTTTTGGGAAGCTGAAATCCTTTCTTTTAACCCTCATGCAAAGTTTCTTCTAACTTCACTGGAGTTAGTTTCTCATTCAGGATAAAATCAGATAGTTGTCCATGACTTGTCTCGGATCAGGAAGGCCTTGAGGTTGCCAGGGATTTCCTTTTACTTCCTTTGTCCCATATTTTGACACAGTGCATAAAAAGAGAATGAGCTGTTTCCTGTGTAGTAGAACAGGAACAAAATATCCAAATGCACGTGGCTGTCTACCTACAAGCTACAAGTCTGAGCTTCCATGGGAGATCTAGGGTGTAATTCTGCTGCTTAAAGGCAGACATCTGGTCCTGTCTGAGATGCCTGAGGGCATCTCAAATGTGTGCACAGAGCTGGCAGGTACAACACAGGAAATTCTTCTTGAAATCCCCACCATTTGGTAATCAAGCTCCAGAGCCCAAATAACCCATTTTATATTCAACCTCAGAAAATGATGGATTATATAGGCATTCAAAAATGCCGTTTGACTGGGCATCTCCTGATAGGTCCCAAGTACCTGGTGATCCTGCAAAACTACAGACCTGTGCAAGAAGCAAGAGATCTGGCTCCTTTTACAACTATCCTTAAAAGAAAGTTTCAAATTTAGCATTGAACTCCTCAGACAGTAGTTTCGAACAGCTGCAGAGGAAAAGGGGATTTTTTTTCTTCTCCCTGTGTTCCTCCAGTGCTATTTCACTGGCTGAGCAGGACACTTGTAAAAACAAGATCTCCTGGGGGCTGAGAAGCCAGAAGCCCACAGCCCACTTTGGGTTCACATACCTTGGACCCTCCTTGAAGTTTCTGTGGCTTTTTGAACACTGAATGCCATCAAGTTCATATCTGTCAACCTTCAGAGGTTTAAAGGAAGAGCACAGGGCAGTTTAGAAAGGCAGGTCCAGGAAATACGTTGCATTGAAAGCCAAACTCATCATTCCTGTCCTTGCGACTGAACTGATGCTGAAGGGATGAGCCAAGGGGCCACTGTAAACAGGAGCAATGAAGCTCCTGAAAATTGACCAAGTGGCTTTGTGTTGTGGTGTGGACCTCAAAGTGAGACATTTGACACAGAGAACAGCCCTCCACATCTCTACCACTTTGCTTTCAACCTTCTGACTTGCAATAATAAAAGCATCCTTCCTTCCTAAGGCTGTTGCTTCTGCAAGGCTGCAAGACCTTTCTCTAGTAGAAGCAAATGCACGAACTGGGGCTGGGATGAACATTTTTAGCCCTAACTCTGAGAGGCCACAGAAGTACCACATTAATTCCTGCCAAGCTTTGCAATAAGACCTATTGGTCACTTGAGGAATCCAGGGGATTTGTAGAAGATAGCAAAAGCATTGTAGGATCCCCAGGGAAGAAATCCCACAAGATCTTGGTGAAGCACATTGATTCCAGCCCCTGCTTGCAGACAGAGGTGAAGCTGAGCAGTCTCAAATCTTCTTGAGAGAGAATCATAGAAGCAGCTGCAGCAGGGTGGTAAAGGGAGCCCTGGCACATTGTACAAAGGAGAATAGACTGAACAAGCATGAAGAAGTCACATTGTGGATATAGAAGACAACCAGAGGAGTGTTTGCTTTGCCAGTCAACAGGTCTTACCTGCACACTCTGTTTTGCTTCAGTGTGGAGGAGCTTCTCAGAGAGCCCCTGCAGCCTGTCTTCTGTGCACAGGCAGTTCCGTGGAAAGCAGTGCATTTATTTTTAGCTTTGTGCAGCAATTAGGCAATGGAGGGGAGCGGGGGAATGTTCTCAGGAAGAAAATTTTGACAGTTTCCTTAAAAAGATAAGACCTATCCCATTCCAGGAGAGGAAAATAGTCAGTAGAGAAAACCACAGGGGGACTTTCATTACGTGTCTTGTTCTTGTGAAAGTCACCTACTGACAGCCTTGGATTTAGGCCAAGTGTCTATCTGAACAACAAGAACCTTCTTCCAAACTGCCTATCCACCCCAGACAGGTATGTTCCCTCCAATCCCCAGGGATATTGCAGACAGGTATTTCCTGGGCCTGGCTGTGATTCCCCCAGTTCCATTGCCTGCCACCTGGAATTCACTACCCCACCCCTCCAGCTGCTGATGGGATCCTGTGACCTCCTTGAGCAGCCTCAAACAAAACCAAAGACCTTGTCACAGCTTTTCACATGACTGCTCAGCAGACCTATCTACTGTGTGACCTTGGGGAGGGACTGGTAACACCAGGGAAGGGAGGAAGGCAATTGTCTTGTACTGGCACAGCTGCTCACTCAGGGAACATCTATTCAGACTTAGGAGCAAACAGATGGTTTTCTCCCACTGCTTTTTCTTCTGACACTGCCCAAAGAGGTCATAGCAAGAATGGTGATTGTCTGTATTTCCAACATATGCACATTGTCCTCTCTGTCCCACATGGAAACAATGCAAAAACACTAGTGGCCAAACTCAGATGGCTAAGAAAATTTTTTGACCTGCTGGATGAGTAAACAGTGCAGCTTTCCCTGACAGCCTCAGGTCTGCTCATGCAACCAGCATTCATGGTTGTTCCCCTGCTAGGCCAGTCATGAGGGGAAGTAGGAGGCTGGTGACAGAGCCAGGGACTGAATCGTATTTCAGCAGCTTGGGCACATCCGTGTGCTCTAAGCCACCAGGAATGCAAACTGCTCAGCGATGAACAACTGCTCCAGCAGCCCACAGCCAACATGAAACACACTTGGGCACGTCAGACACTGACCCAGCCCACCGTGGAGAGACCTGTCAGATTGTGTTATCACAGGGTCAAAGCTACATCTTCCGCTTGGGAAAGAGATGTCGCTGCTTTGGTGTGGTGGCTACGTAGAGGCAAGAGACCATTACCCAGCAATTATGCTCTTTCTCACTGACGTTATCTCTTAATTGCACGTTTGCAAGTGCTTCTGCTTGAAGGGTGGATGCAAGGAGGAAGGTGAAATGGGGTTGCCTGACTGGTAGATATGGACTACACAAGGGACCTACACTATTGCTGTTTTTTAAGATATAACAGTACAGTTGCACTTCTGCACCAGTCAAGGGTTTATCCCCCTGCCTTTTCCCAGGAATGAACTTCAAATGGTGCAAGTAGTGCAGACCTCCACATCGTGGACTTTATCAGAACCCTCAAAGGGCCAGGGATGATCAGATATACCCTGAACAGCCGACTTGGAGAAGCTCAAGTACAGTCATTCAATACATAGACATTTCCTATCTCCTTCCTTTTCTTTAGAATTGTGTACCAATCCATGGCCATCCAGGAACATCTGGTTCATAATTTCATTGCACAACATGACCACTTGTGGCTCAACCTTGCCTGCAGAAACAGAGCTTGGAACCACCCATCCTAAAAGCCATCTGACACTCCTGCAGAAGAATTGTCACTGCTGGCTGCCAGAACAAGGCATATGACACATTTTTCAGGGTTGCCTCTTTCCAATGTACAGCAGCAACACTCATAAACATCTGCCTGTGTGTTATGGCATGGCTGATTTTTAAAGACTCGGCCTTGGATCTTAAAAGACAGTTTGGCACATAAATCTGAGGAAATCGTTCAGGAATTAGGTTTCTAAGTACTTCAGCTGATGTGTGTGTCTGTTCCTTAATTCCAAGATCTGTGCTCTCTCTCCTAGAATTTGCTGCCTCTCTGTTCCTCTAGATCTGAAAGTATTTTAGACCTGGAGCCACAGTTTCTTTTTAGGACATTGCCACACACTCTAAAGGAATTAATTTTAAAATTTCCAAGTATTGCAAACAGCTGGGTGCCTTCAGCTTTGATTAACTCCAAATTCTGCTAGTAGTTTCTGTTGTACATTGAATTTTCTGTCGTTTACGAAGTCACATTTGTACAAATAGATAATGTAGGTGTGTGACTAAAGGTGGACCTTGTTCATATGGGATAATCTTTCCAAACACCCCAAGATGGAGGTCAGGCCTCCTATAGCAGTATTGTTGGGGTGACAGAGGAAAGCCCCAGAAATACCAGCCTTGATAAAGGGCAAAGATGCCCTTTGAACATCAATCACAGAACTGAGAAGGTGTGTTTGACTGCCTCATCTCTCATGAGGCTGAGCCACAAGATGACCTTGGCTCTGGGACCTGAAATACCTCTGCTCACAGCCTCTCCTGATACTGGAATCATCCAGAGATGGGGACATCTCACACCATAGGGATGAGGTTGAGTGAAACTACCACTGATGAGGCAAAAGCTGAGAACTAAAAAATGGGCTGTCACCTATCAATGCTACTTGCTTTTTATGGTACTATTTTAATTGACTCTTTGGTGGCTTAGAAATTTGGTTATCTTTTCAACTGCTTTTTGAATTGAAAACTAAACTGAGAGCTACATACTGGTTCAGAGGGGATAATCTGACTTAGTTCCCTGGTGGGACATTGACATGCTTCTGAC
>VYZS01089095.1:10157-28206 GCA_013400695.1 Neodrepanis coruscans | reverse complement strand
CACCCTGACCCGTGCCGACCTGGCCGCATGCACCGGGCCAGCCACACAGCGGTTCCTGTCCCAGGCCAGCCACGCGGCAGTCACGGCGCCCCCGCCGCCATCTCTGGTGCTGCGCTCTGACACGTCCAGCGCGGCCGCGTGCTGCTGGCACTGCCAGCGCTGTGCACCGGCACCAGTGCCGCACGCCGGCACCCGCGCAGCCACCGGCAGCACCAAGCTCCATACACGGATGGCCACACCGCCCAGCGTGAATAAGATGGGGGGAGAGGGCCACCGCACCAACACTGCGGGTGGGGAATGCAGCCATGCTGGGGACCGGCCCCGTCCCCACCCATCATGGCCTGGGGGACAGGGTGGCCCCATCCTCCCCCCGCCAGGACCTGGGAACAGGCTGCCCCACCCCACGCTTGCCGGCGGGGGGTGGGAAAAGACCAGTTTTAGCTTTACCCCACAACAGTAAAACACCTTCTTAGAATTAGAAAACTGAAATGTAATACATATAAACCTATCAAGGGAATCTTACAACATGGNCCCCATCATGGCCGGGGGGAGAGGCTGGCCCCATCCCCCCCCCGCCAGGACCTGGGAACAGGCTGCCCCACCCCACGCTTGCCGGCGGGGGGTGGGAAAAGACCAGTTTTAGCTTTACCCCACAACAGTAAAACACCTTCTTAGAATTAGAAAACTGAAATGTAATACATATAAACCTATCAAGGGAATCTTACAACATGGCAATGATTAACTACCACACCAGGAAAACAAAGCTGGTTTTGTGCATTGGAATTAAAGAAACTCAAAACAACAAACCAATAAAAAAAAACCAAACCCTTTCAGCAATCTTTTTCACAGGTTAGTAAACAAAAGTACTAAATATACCATGTGTTAGATAGAGCTGATCATAATCAACCACACAGATATCATTTGCATGCATTCTGTAGTGATTTTATACTGTCTGCACAGCATATGCTTGCATTCTAAGGCCCTTTGCCCACTGGCTTTGACTGGAATGCTGTGGTTTTGCAGTCCAGATGTATATGTTGGTGGTGGTTTTGGTGTGGTTTATTTTGGTTTAAATGTTTTACATGTTTTTTATTTTTAATGAATGGGGCCCACAGAAAGCAAAATAAATATTGTAACTTTGCATGTAAAACATGGGTGGAATATTTTAAATTAAGGAAAGATCTTTGAAATAAGAACAACTTTTCTATGTCCAATTATTTCGAATGACTACCTGAATATTTTCTATCTGAAAATGAATTATCAACTAGATTCTTCACAAGAGTATGCTAATTACTATGACATCTTGTTGAGAACATTTTGGTCTTGTTGAAAACAATTTGGTCAGTTCTGTTTATTTCAGTGTTAAAATGACTCATCAACAGGATTGCCCAAATGTTACTATAGTGCAGCATAAAACAAAGCTAAAACCAGGATGGAACACATTATTCAGAATTTTGTTTTCATCTGAATGTCACCCTCGGTAGAATAGAAGAAGCTGAATAATAAATGGACACTTGGGTCAGCGTGCTGAATGTTTTTACTTCAGAGCATTTCAACCTTCAGAACTTTTCCACTTGTTCCCAGATGTTGGCAGGTCAGTACTTCCGCCATGTTACAACCTTTGCTATGTGCAAACCCATAGATGTAGATGTGTCATGGAAGGCTGAAAAAGTGTTTTCTTCTCCTACAACTGTTAACATTTCTCTGCTTTCTGTTTGTTGTGGGCCCTGCCTTTGCAGATCAGAGATTTCCAAAGACTCTCAGTCATGACACTTCCAGGCCTTGCCAGAGGCAGAAAGTTTTCGAAAACTCAAAATGTGTTCAGCAGTTTAGAGCTCTGCTTAGTAGATATCAGGAGTGCAGACAGCCACCACACTTCACTGACCTTCAGAATATCTTCTGGTTTGTCTGGCATGGCTCTAGGTGGTGCAGACGCCAGTGAGGTGCAGAGCAGCCGTCCATGGGAACAGCAGAGCAACTCCACACCAAACCATGGTATAGAGATATATGATCTCTGCTCTACATAGCTTTTTCCATTAGCAACTTGAAAATCTCACCATTTCTTTTTACCATCTGCATTGATTTTCAAAGTCATTTGAAGCAAAATTTCTATATGTGTCTTTCATGAAATTAAAACTGCTGCAATCCCGTACTCTCAAGTACATTACCCAGAACGTATATTCTCTGTCCCTTGTGCCTTTCAATTGCCCGATGACATCATAAGCTGATTCTCACCTATGCTCTTTCCCTACACACTGGTTTTTTCTTTGCCAAGATCTGCTTCTGCTTTCTTTACTCTTCCCACTAAGCAAAACTAAGATCAGCAGAGGGTCAGGGTGGTTTAGGGAATTACAAAGCTGGGAACCCTTCAGCAGCTTGATTCCTCTGGGTATTCCTCAGCTGTAAGTCCAGAAAGAAGTGGTCCAAAGGAGGTATACAACAAGGCACAGAACGACACTGCAGTGGAACAAGTGTCCTTCTTGGGTATCAGTAGTCACTGTTTCCTGCAGAAAAACAACCTAGGTAAAGGAGAAAAAACTATCCCTTCTTGTAATATATTGTGGGATTTTCCATGTGTTTGATAGTGGGGTTCCACCTCTGCTGGGTGCATTTGTAATAAAGCAATTTACCTTGTAAAGCAGCACAGGCTTACTTGGGTACCCTAATCAGTCTTTCTTCAGTATTTTGATTTCAGTGCATTTAACTTGTGAGCCATTTAAAATGCAAAATGAATGAGACTGTCCAGGCTGCAAGTTGTATGTGTTATCAAATACTGCAGGGTTGTTGTTCAAAATACATTTGAATGGAAATTTATGTTTTTTATATGGGTCAAGAGGTTAGGTAAATTACTTACCTTTTTTTTTTTTTTTTTAGTTTAAATGAGTGAAATACTTATGCAGTGTAGGTATGTTCAAACCAAAAAAGGCAAATGAACAGTCTTCAATAGGAACCATGACCTCGGAGAACTTCAGAAAGTTTCAGAAGTACAACAAAGGAATAAATTAACCTGCATATATAAACATAAACACACGCACATATATGTATATATGTGTGTCACTATATAAGTTCCTAGATAGGGAATATATAGAGCTGTAAATCAGCCAAAGAAGAACAATGAAAGTATGACTGCGAGTGGTTTTCACACCTTCCTACTCTTGCCTACACTGTGCTGCAATTAACATGTAGAACTTAATCAGTTTTTATTTAATGCTTACATCACTAGATTCCATTCAGTAGAATATCTTTACTAATGAGTGACAACAATGTTAATTAATAAATTTTGTTGCAATAAGAACATGCAATGGATCAGATACAGCCAGGAAGTTTTATAGCAAATTTTAAAAAGTGCAATTCCCATCAGTCTGATTAAATTATTCTGAAAATGGGCAGCTTACCCACTTTCAGACAATAATATTTGGTGCTCACAAAAAGCTTTTACAGTTGGTTTCTGAAAGCTGAAGCAGTGACTATAAACAAGTTTCCCTCCTTTTAAGATTTCACTGCTCTCATGCAGCTGTTGCTTTAGCCTCCTGTACAAAAAGGTTTAAAAAATAGTCATTTCCTTATATATAACTGTTTGTGGCATCTGGAATGACAGGGTGGGTACATTACAGTAAATGGTGTTTAGAAAGAAATGTTCTGAAAACAAAGCAAGCCATACAGGAAAACACGGACAAAACCATACAAAACCATACAAAAAATGTGTCTTACGTATTTTGACTATTTGATGTCTTTTTGTTTTGGGATGCTTTCAGAGTGCGTGTGCCTCTCAATTCCAGGCACACAGTATGTGATTTCAGGATTCTCCAAATAGAGAGAGTAGTCTGTGCATATAATTAGATATGACATACTTTTAACAGCTGGAGGGATTTCACACTTACAGCCTAATTTACAAAACTTTAGGCTTGGCATTGTTTCAACACTAGCACTGTAAGTAATTTCTCTGGCAATTTTTTGGCTCCTGAAATTATTAATGCATATATATAATTTTAAAATCACACACACAAAAAGAATACTTCCACCTGGTTAGTGATAAATGAGATACTTTAGGTGTGTCAGAAAGAAATCAGAAAAAAAGTAATCCCACACAAGACCCATACTTAAAAATTATAGCTAATTTCTCTCCCTAGTTATGAAAGGTCTTGTGGAAGTTTCCTGTGTAACTGAAAGTGTTTCAGACATTTTTTCTGATACTATAATGGAGTCAATTTGTATGAGATTTACAAAGAAAAAATATTATCAAATAGCGAGCACATTGCACACAGTAGCTAGGAAAGCAGACTTATCAAGTAGGTGAATCAGACACTATTTCTGAGATGAGATCTCAGAGAAATGAGAACAATAATAACTCAAGGAACAGATGATTATACGTATCATTTTTATGTCTTTCATTGACATGGTAAAAGAAGAATAAAATCTCTGCAGGGTCTGAATGGTCTTGAAAACTGCAATCTCATCCATTCCTCTTCTTACAGCTCCTGTGCATGACTTTTTCTCACTTTTTAGGCTCCAGAAATTTAAAAAGTCACCTTATCAGAGCATTTTAAGTAGTAGAATGTTTCTTTCAAAGAGAGAGCATTATAGCTCTCACTGAAACAGTATCTTACTGAATTTGGATCATGATTGGGAAGCATCCTACAACTGTTATACCTGTATTAGAAAATAAGTTTAATTTTTTTATAGTCTATAGATCATTAAAACTTATTAAAATGAATTACAGTAAGCCAATTATTTTGTGGTGATATCCAAAGCAGAGGTTTTTGAAACATGCCGTTTCTGGAAAAATATACTGTATGAGGTCCCGATCGTGGTGCAATACTTATGCTTTGCATTACATAGATAAATATGTAAAAAAGCATTTTTACTCAGAGATAGAAATGTGTGCTCTGTGTAGCAGGCAGTGAAAGGGGAAGATGTTCACAACCTTCTCCTAAAGTTTGCAGAATAGGTTCATGGCTGCAGAATTCTAGGTTACACAGCTAATCTTCTCTTGTAGGCTGTGGAATAGGTACTTGAAAATAGGGTCTTGTGATATACAATCTCCTGAAGGTATATAGTTGTGGACTCAGGATCAGTCTTGTGGAATCAAGTGACTCAATGCATGGATTATTGCATTTACAGTGATTTTTTTTTCCCCTTCATTTCCCACCTGCCTTACACTTCTGGTAGCTTACATATTGCCTGCTGTTTGGAGAAAGAGGGGCTCACTTGCTCCATCTATTAGAGTCTAGTTTGAAGCCTGTGGGATAATAAAAGGCATGGACTTGGTGATTCCCACACTTACTCCAAGGAACTGGTATTGCTGGTCATTTAAAGCCATACACCAAGTAATCATCCTATGGTGAAACATCTGGCTTCACCAAGCCCAGGTGAGTTTCACTTTGGTAATGTGGTGATAAGAGGACCCAGATGCCTTCAGGATGCACAATGCCTGGACTTGATTCTTTCAGAAAATGCTGAGTTGTCCTTAAACATTCATGATGAAGTTTCATTAAGCTATTGCATTATGAATAAAATCAATTTTTCATCTAAAGGCACAAACATATTTCTGCTCTTCCCCCCATTCCATCTATCGAGAAACAGCTTTTAAATTTTGAAAAACTGAATGCCATACTGTAAAAAAAGACAATACCAAACTATCCAATGCTCTCCTTTGTACTGCCAAACTTCTACCTCTACCATTAGCCACCGTGAGGGCTTACCTGAAGTTTCAGTTAATGACAGCAACGAACATAGGCTGCAAGCATTCAATAATACCTCAGCTAGACAGAAAGGAAGACATAAGAAAAAATTCCTCAAGGATCCATACGTTTAATATATTGCATGTATGTTATTAATTGAAAAAATAAAACCCAAATTGGGTAGTCTGAAGAGAGTAGTTTTTGAATACCTATTGATAGCAGGACAGTTTTATCGCTAGAGAAGAGCTACTACTACAAAAAAAAAATCAATTCTGTAAAGGGTTATTTGGGTGAAACAGATACAAGAATGAGAATTTAATTTGTTCATACCCAGTTCTGCAAAATTAAAAAAAAAAAATAGTGAAGATAAATGTTATTACTCCATACTTGTCACATTTGGATTATTGAAAAGTTCATATATCTGATCCAAAGTCCTTAAAGTCCACCAGTTTTTCCCCAGCCTCTGGATCATGTGTAAAATGATCACATGGAAGTTATCACATGGATAAATCTTTATCTTGTAAATAATTACACATCCTGTTCCACTCTTTACTTACAGCTTTCATCTCTTTCCATGGGCCTTTCCAGACATCATCTTAAAAACACACTTCTATCAACTCCAACAAGGTTGAAAAGGAGCCTCCAAGGGCTGTAATTCTGCTATGCCACCTTGGGGTTGGGGATCCTCTCATCTGCATCCCCCCTGGTATCTGCCAGCTCCAGGTACCCGCGCCAGACCATGCCCCTGTCTGCTTGGCATGGAAAGTCAGGCCAACCTTGTTCAGTTTCCCCTCTACCCAGCACAGACAACCTTGTAAACCCTGCTCCTCCTGGGGTTTTTTTAGCACCTTTGAGAAGGGAGATAAAATCCAAGATCATGTGCCAAACAAAGGATGTCAGCTGGTAATTGTCTCTGCTAAGGAGGCAACATCAGGAGTTGGTGAAATCAAATGCCAGGAGTAAGTATGGTTCTAATATTAAAAAACACCTCACTAGTATTATTGTACCTGCTAGATTTCTCGAATAAGATAATCAGTCACCTAAACCAGGCAAAACAACCTACTGACCCCTATCACTGTATTGCACTGTATGTTTCAAAACCTGTGATGGAGATCCTGCAAACTCAGACATGGGCTTTTGCGTCAAGGAAAGCTGGGAGCTTCTGTCTATCCCTGCGAGCTGGATCTGGCAGGAAGTGCACCAGTGGGCAAGAGGCTGTTGGGACACAGCTGCCACCTTTCTGGTCACAGCATCTGGGAGGCTGGGGCATGAGGCCAGGGAAGTGCCTGGCACCAGACACTGAAAGAGCTCATGCCCTTGTTTGCATGCATTGTGGTCTGAGCTGGCTGGAGTGCTGGAACACTGGAAACATCATGGACAAACTCCAATTCCTTGGGGAAACTCTGTGAGATTACTTTAAATACATTATTTTGCAGGGTCAAGGCTCAACATGGTCATCTAGTCCACTTGGTGTAAAGAGGTCACTCTCTTGTCCTAGCTGCAGCCCCCATGATAACTCAGTGTGGCCAAAACATACTGCCCTCCTTTTTTCATCCCCCTGCATGGACAAGCCCTGATTTTGTTACATAAATAATACTGGCTCATTGGAATCAATCCAGCCATTAAAGCTCTTGATCCAGAGTTTAAGCCGGAGATCAGGATGAGGCCTAATGAGCATGGAATAGAGATTATCCCACATCTGCCAACCGTGGTACACCAACATCTCCTGAGCACCTGGCAGGGGTCATTGTCAGACCTAACCCACAGATCCAGTACAACAATACCTATACTCCCTTCTCTTACTCAAGTGGCAGGACATCAGCAGATATGTATTTCTAAGACAGACTGGCCCCTAATTGGATAACATGTGCAACAGCCCCAGATGAAGACAGTAAGTTAACAAAAGTAAGTGTGTCTGGCTCCAACAGCTCACATGCAGGACTGGGGCTGCCAGAGGTGCAAAGACTTGGTCCAAGCTGTGCTGCAAAACTATGCATGCCTGGATGAGGGTGTCTGCACAGAGTGTAAACAGCCTTTTGCACTTGATAGATGAGCAGTCATTATCTCTCAGAAATGTCATGACTATAGGAATTGAAACTAGCAAAGGACATAGATTATGATCCAAGAGGAAAACTCCCAATTGTTTCTGCAGATCACAGACATTATCCATTATCTTCATACCGCCTGTACCTTTGAAATGAATGCTCTGTTAAGCCTTCCGTCTTCAGCCGCATGCAGGAGTAGTACAGTAGCCCCATGGCAGGATATTTATTAACACAGAACCAGTGTCCTTCATTTCCCTGTGTACACTGAGCAATCTTCTAGGCTTCTTTCTGCAGGTTTAAGGACACAAGAACAACTTTCCCTTCATCTGCCATGTAGTAGGCTGCAGCTATTGTAATAAAATAGCTGTGATCTTCAGCAACTGCAAGAGACCATTGTCTTGAGATCAATTTCCTTTTACAATAAAGTCTTTACTTTGCCTCAGCAT
Source organism: Neodrepanis coruscans (assembly GCA_013400695.1). Lineage (NCBI taxonomy): Eukaryota > Metazoa > Chordata > Aves > Passeriformes > Philepittidae > Neodrepanis > Neodrepanis coruscans. Next base: position 20,034 of record VYZS01089095.1, on the reverse strand, counting down.
TTATGAAGTGGTGGGAGGCCATTATCCATTCAAATTATCTCTTTCATATACTATAGCATAAAAATACAGTCCCCTATATGCAATATTATAAAGGTATTTGTCTCAGTGACTGACTTTAACCACCCAAGAAGAGTAATAAGTTCAGTAATCCTCTGGAAATATGTAGCCTGGAGTGTGTTATTTCAGCTAGTATGCATTCTCCAAAAGTAAATCACAAAAACAATTAGATTTATATCCTTAATTGATACAGCCTTGACATAAATCACAGAGTTAGAAAAATACACTGCTGGATTAACAAACCACATTGTAGTATTGTGGCTTGCAATATCATTTTGCTGAGATATTTATGATACCAACATAACCAATGACGGTCTTAAGAAAGCTATCTTGTTACAGGTTGATATGAGTAGGCTGTGCATCTAAATTTTTAGTGTATGCAAAACAAGTGCAGTCAGGCTATAACTTGGAAAGATATCTTGGGACAGTTTCTTGGACTGGCATCTAAAACAGGCCAGCCCAATGACCTCTAAAATTTTGCTTAAAGAAAAATCTGTTACCTTTGCGCTGTAGGTATGTTTTGGAGACAGTAATGGAGGGATAGAGAAAAAGATCTAGTAGTGTACAGCTTCACAGAAATGGTGTAAGATGCAGAGGCTTGTGAAAGTCCTAACAGACTCAACAGTATGTAACCAGACTGGTTTGAAGTTTGGCCAGGGTTTACGTCACTACATGATCAACTTGGCATCTAGGATGTTATTCATCAGGAAGCATTTCTGCACAACATTATGTTAGTTCTTCACACTGTGGCTCCCACAGTACAGCATCTTTATTGTACACCTGCAAATCTACAGAAATGAGCAATCCTCAAGAGTGCAGACTGAAGGGCTTTCTGGACCCACAACACAATATAATGACGGCAAACTGAAGGGGGTAAATTTTCACTGAGGCAATCATACATAGAGAGCAAACATTAACAAAGATAATACTACTACTCTTATTTATAATTTATGGCAATCTAAGAAGCAGTGTTCTGTAGTAGCCATCTTAAGGCAGTAAGAAGACAGCAGGAAGGAGGGTAGCAGATGCAGTGATTTTGGAGTGTTTGGCAATTACATGAGAACATCTTAATACTTAAATTGATCAAAGAAATCAGAGGGTTTGTCCTGACTGAGTCATCAATTGTCCAGTAGTCAGAAGGCTAGTGTATCAGGGGGTTGCTACTTTCGACTTTGTCTGTTTAAATTAAAGTTTTATAGGAGGCAAAAAAGTCATTGGTGAAAGAAATTATCCAAAAATCATCACAAATAGATATTTGGAAGTTGGTAAATTACCTGGATGAATAAGCAGAATATGATGCCAATTCATCTGAAGACACACCATCTAGTGTGTATAATTTATATATGCCCTTTAAAACTATCTGGACTGTTTGCAGTTCCCAACAAACACTTCCTGTATTCAAGGTCAGTCACAGCTTTTGACTTCTGATTTTGAGAGAAAATTAATAATTGTCTGTGTTGAAGATGAATTAGACAGAGACTATACGAGATAAGAGATTGGCCATATTTTCACTGTTGTGGACATCAGCCAAAGAAGAAAAGATTATCACTACTAATACAACGTGGGACTTTGAGATGGTCTGTCAGCTGGAGCAGAAGGTATTGTAATCTAAACTGGAAATGCTAAAGGGTGATAACTAACATGGCCTGACTCTTACAGTGTCTGAGCAGGACTTCTGCCGGAGATAGCCTTTTCAAGCCTATGCTAACCTGTTGTTTCCTCACAAATTATGCTTTAGCAGCAGGAAATGAACATTGGAAATTTGGGGTAGAGGTAAATGATGCACTTTCCTCCCTTTCTTTTGCTTCTGCCATAGTACAGACCCCCGAGGAAAGGGAAGGATTTTGCCAGTAATATTTATTACTGAGTCAAATCTCTTGATACTTGTACACTTTGAGGCCAGCCTCATGGCCAGTATAAATCAACATAGTTCCCTCAGAGTTTAATTGCTTTGTTCTGCTGCTGATCCAGTTCAACAAGAACAGGAGAAGAATAAAAATGGAGAACCTGGATTGCAAGGAATAGAAGAAAATTTGAGTTAAATAGTCCAGGCAGATACAAAGTGCTGCTTTTGAAGTTTATGTATTTTCTCAGTACTTGTCCGTTACAGTAGAAGCCCTGCAGGTTATACTTGAGTAGTTGAGAAGCTGCAGCATTGGATCAATTATTCTATTACTGTGTTTCAGAGAGTAATTTATCAATTGATTTATTTAGAAAACAGACTGACAACTATTTTCTGTTTCACTCATTCCACTGAATCTGCATAAAATAGAAAATCTGCTGCCCTCTGTGGAACTTTTAATCCCCTGGTTTTACTACCCTGGTTAGGAAGTTGATGACTGTAATATGTCAGTGTAATGAAAAGTGAACTTTTGTTTCTTGCTGAAGAATATATTCTTAATATGATTTGATAGTCTCAGCATTTTTGTCTCTGGACAACTTTATTATGTGAAAATGGTCTTCATTGTAATAGGTACAGGCAGTTGAACTGTGCATGGAGAAGGTGTTCTGTACGATGTCTGAACACCAGCATATTGCTGATGGAGATGCTCTCTCTTCATCCTCCACCCACAGATGTGCCTGAGGCTATTTTAAAACAGCGGTTCAGATCAGGATGGAATACAGTCATGTCCCATAATGTCAGAGAGTCAGAAAGATGCTTCATAACAGTTTTTATCTTCCTTTTTTATAGAGACTTGGTCTGTCTGCTTTAGCCAGGTTCCATTTTCAAAGCATTTTTATCTTAATGGCAATCCACAAAGTAACTCCAGCTGTCTCAGTGGTATTGCCTGTGGAACTGTGAAGGAGCTTCCAAATTTTGTGGAGACTTAGGCTATGAATCTCTTAGAAACATGGGCTCTGGCAGTTTTCCAAAGAACTACAAACGTATCATATATCTGGCTGTATAATCAGCAGTCTTCATGGTTCAAACTGGGTATGGAGGACAGGATCTCATGGTCAGTGTTGTGATGGCCCCTGAGCTGACCCTGTATAGGGCAGGAGTGGCCTGACTGGGGTACTAGTGGCCTGACAAGGGGGTTCTAGTGGCAGAATGGGATTGTTCTCCTGAAGAAGATGTGTAAAGATAAGCAAGGGTGTTGCACAGGTTGCAATCCCCGTGACACTCTTCAGAGCCATTGCCCAAGAATTGTGCTGGAAATAAACCTTGTGTGCAAATACTGCTCGAAGTCCACTGCTGTTATTCTGACATGTTTTCTCTGGACCTTTGACAGGAGATATTTTCCATTTTGCTCATCATCTTTGAGCCAACCTGAAGGCTGTGGTCAGATATGCCTTAGACCAGCTTGGTAGAGTTTATTTGGTTCTTTCAGAACTTGACGAGATATTGCTACTGTACTGACAACAGGCGTCTCTACAAATACTTCTCTATGTTTATAAAATAATGAGTTTCCATTTATCTGTTCATGTAAAGGAAAAAATGCAGATAATAACAAATTCCAGTCAGTTCTCAGGAGTTGACTGCCAAGTGCTGATACTTGGGTGAGGAAAAAAAAAAAGTAAATTAATTAAACAATTGATCCTGAGGACATAAACTTTCATTGAGTGGCACTGCAGTGACCAGATGTAGGCACTTCATACTAGAGGAAGGATAAATTTCAGATAGGCTTTTATTGCACCTTAGGCAAATGGCTTTGCTTTCTCTGTTTAACACAAATATGCAAAGCTTGCCTTTGAACCGCAATGCTACCACTCTCTTGGCAGCAATAATAAAGAGGTCCCCTCATTTTGTTGGGTATTTATACCAGGCTGCACTCTGAAATGTGATTTTAAGAATAGAAAGAAAGTTAATTGTTGCTGAGAAATTTTAATTGGGGCTGATTAAAGGAAGCAACAAACTATATTGACTACTAAACCTCACTTCTTGTTTTAAGTGTGACCTATAATGGACTCCCCAAAATCATTATGTGGTCCCTCTAAGCATTCCAGGTTTTTCATTTGAAATTCATTACATGTTTGTGTGTCTGATTTTGGGGGGGTGGGGGGTGGTTCTGAAAAGTTTTATAGTCACAGCTGCACTAGTTATGGATAGGTTTATAGTGCCTTGCCCATCAACTGGCCCACATGTCCAGTCCAGTTTGTTTGATACCCTACCTTTCACAAGCATTCAGCAATTCTGGAGGTGTTCTTATAAAGCTGCCAGTAAATGTACCAGCTGGACTCATTTATATACATGAGCAGCCTTATTCCGGCCGCCTTACAAAGAGCCAGTGGCAGTAAATCTGTGGCCAGTCTATATATGTACTTTAAAATATTTTTTCACACTTCTGAAAAGAAAATAATAAAGCATTGCTAAGCTTTCTAGTAAGTTATATGTGGTCTTCAGAAGAATTTGAATACTTCATGGTGAAAAAGCAACCTTCTTAGAATCCCTTTTTATTTGCAGTAAATTCTTTATGCTGTGCCATTAAAGCTGTTAGAAAAGTCTGCTCTCTTAGAAGTACACTGATGGATAGCATTTTTGTAGAAATTCATGTGAACAAATTGCTCATTATTTCCTTTTGTGACTGTTGCAGGTGCAACATGAATAAAGGACTTCTTGAAGGCTGCAGTCACCTTCTTCACATTGCCCAGGGAGGTTTAGTGGTAAATGTAAACAGGGCTGGTTTAAAATGTTCAGATGAGTGGCAGAATGAGAAGGTGCAGACAAGCCACCATGCAACTGGAATGTCATTAAAAGATAGTACAGGTGAAAAAATTTCCGAAGAAAGGAAGAAATTAAAAACAAAAAAAAAAAAGTATTTTTTCATCATCTCTGGATTTACTCTGAGTTATATCCTCTGCATAATAAGAGGAGATATCAAGAAAGGGAACCACTTTCTTCTGACTGCACTGGCCCACACTCCAGTGTCGTGCTACTCAGAAAGAACTCTTTCCTCTCTTTCCCTATCCTTTTTCTAGATCTATTCCTGTGATGTGTGTGAATGTCTCACTGCAAGATTTAATTAAGTATTACTAGTAGAAATTCCAGTCAATCTTATTTGAGAGGCTTCTGGCTATAAGGGAGTTTGCCTCAGCACTTCTATTAAAAGCAAGATCCCCACAATTTCTATTTCTTTAGGTTAATCAGAACTTTCAGCCAACCAACGTGTTATTGCTACAACTTGCTGAGATTTTTTCCCAAAGTTAGTTTTCAAAATAATTCTCTGATAGCATGTCTGCTAAACGCAATTTATAGCTTTAGGGTAACAGTGGATTTTCCTGCTTTGTGTTTTAGCACAAAAACACTTCTCAGCATTTATGTCTCCTCTACTACCTTACAAACTGGTCTCTGTAGCTTTTCCTATGATAAAAGTAAGTGGGTTCGACCTTCAGGATGGAATACACTTGGCATCTTACCAGGACAGTTATCATGGCTGTCTTTTTCTGGCCACAGTACTGTTGCAATAAGAAGATATTAATACATATTATAGGTATCTGTGCTCCATTGCAGTTATAGGACATTTTTCCTCTCAGACAGGGCACCTTGTCTCTTTCCTCCCTATACTTGAACTTGTTTTGTTGGCTACAACCAACTAAGAATAAAATTTTACAACCTCTCTTTTGCAGTGTTGCACTGCAAAACGTAAGAAGTGTTAATAATGAAACTCAGAATTTCCTGAAGCAACTTAATACTCACTTTAGTTTGGGGATGTATTTTTGACTTTGTTAAAATCTATTTGCTGCAAGCTGCTTTCGTGTGCTCTGGAAGCCCTTTCCAAACCTTCAAATTCCATAGCAATTAACAGTTGCGGGGAATAGTTGCAGTCAAAATACAGTGCTGTTGACTTGTACAATCATAAGTCTTTCCTAACCCCACAGCTTCCAAGCCTAAGAAGTTTGGAGCCAAGTTGACCTGAGGGCACAGAGTCAACCAGCTATGCTGCTGTCAGGGTGACCTGAGTCAGTGGCTAAGGCCAAAGCACTCAAGCATTTGCACTGATGCTTATGCCTCATGGCTAATCCAGTCACCAGTTGCTTTCTGTTCATTGTTTGTATGTCCAGAGGCAAAGTCTTTTTCTGTAGCTTTCCAAAGGAATGATTTTCATTTTTTAAATAGCAGCAGTTCAAATTCTTGTTGCCTGGTCCCTACATTCAAAGTTAAGAGAGGTAACAAAATGTTGTTTTTCTGTGTCAATGTTTCATTTCCTCCCAGCATGAGAAATAGCATACTAGTTTCATAGTATGGAGAATTCACAGCTTATACATTACAGTCAGATTGTGCCCTAAAAGTTCAAAAACACTTCCAACATTGCTCCTCTCCTGTGGTTGCTTATTACACAGAAAATCTGTATGTTGTCATTCTGTCTTGCTTTCTTAAAGCAAGCTAGTTTGTTTCCATATTAAACTCCTTTTATTTTTCTTTGTAGAAAGCCCAAAAGATTTGACCTGAGGTGTAGAACTAGATGTTTCATATCTTCTTACTTAGTGCCATGTTGTTTGTGAACTAGATAAGATTGTTGTAGAGAAATGCAATACAAACTTTATGTGTATGATATTAAGGGGGTAATGTCTAGACAGAGATTGGGTGTCTCTAGACTTGTGTCTACTACTGGGATTGATAGAAAAATGAAATCTCTTAGTAAAGCCTTCCTAGAAAACCGCATAAGCATTAATGTCTTTATTTATGTCACTAATATTTTAAGCATAACATAATTGTGTCATCCATTTAGAATAGCAAATAGGTCAGGATGCATGACTCCTACAAACAAAGCTTTATTGGTGTTTTGGGAGGAGATGGGGGTCCTCTTTTTAAAAGAATACCTCTTAATCTGCTTATGTCATTATCAGAAAGGTCATCAACTAACTATGCCTAGTACTGATATCCTATTCCTAGTTTAACTGCAAATTTTAAATGCTTATGGTGGTGTGCAGGTTAGCTGCTGAAGAGAGATTTCAGGGAAACTCTAGCTCCTACTGTTAGACATTGAGGTAGAAACCTCTGTAGGGTCCCAAGGCTGAATCCAGAAAACAATGAAGTCGTGAGTACTGGAAAAAGTCAGTGGAATAGACTGTCAGTGAGTTTGCACTTTTTATATTGCTGTGCTTTATCAGAGTATATAAACATACTTTGTGTAGATACAGTAAAACACATTGTATTGATTTATGTGCATCATGTTTGAGAGAACAAATACTGAACAGCCAAAGAAACTATCCTCTATTTCACAGAATCACATAACATGCTAAGATGAAAGGGATCCACAAGGATGATTAAGTCCANCCTCCTGGCTGCCAGGGCACAGCTGATTCATATTCAACTTGCCATTGACCAGGACCCCCAGGTTCCTTTCCGTAGCACTGCTTTCCAGCACCTCATTTATCAGTCTGTACTAACATCCAAGGTTGCCCCATCCCAGCTGCAGAATCCTGCACTTTCCCTTGTTGAACTTCAGGTGGTTGGTGATTGCCCAGTCCTCCAATTTGTCAAGGTCTCTCTGCAGGACCTCCTTGCATTCAAAGGAGTCAACAGCTCCTCTGTTTTCATCTGCAAGCTTGTTTGGTATCCCTTCCAGTCTTGTATCCAAGTCATTTATGATGATGTTGAAGTGCACAGGGCCTAAGATGGACACTTCTGGAACCCTACTAGTGATAGGTCACCAGTCTGATGTCACCCCATTCACTATTACCCTATGTGCTCAACAGTTTTGTTTTCTGTGGAAGTTTGGACACTGAAAAAAAGTGAAATTTGAGGAACATGAAAAATGCTTTAAGCACATGCTTGTATTTGGAAATGTTGCAAGAATACAACAGGAAGCTGCCTGTCCAGGGGCAAGGTCTTACAAAAGAAAAACTACAAATATTTACAAAAGCCTAATATGAATAAACTTACTCCCCTAAAAACCTAATTTAAGTAGGATGCAAGAGGCAACTTTCTTTCAGGTCGGCATGACTTTAATTTAAAAGTCAGTGTAGTAAAATCCAGGGCTGACATTTTCAGAAAGGGGCATTGGTTTGAGGCATCTTCAAAACATTATCGTGGCACCCAAAGTTTAGCATTGCAGTATGCGGCATCTGAAATCAGCAGATGCATTTGAATCTCATTCTTATTCTTTTTCCAAAAAAATTCATTGCAATGTAAGGGCTGTTAGATTTTAGTCGTATTTGTTATTATTACTGACTTGTTAACATTTCTCTCTAGTGAATCTAAAGTTTATTATTATGACATAACCTCGAAAACTTTTTAGCTTTTTTTCTTCTCTTGGGAAGAAAATGCTCCCATTATTGCATGAAGAGATAACACAAATGAAACAGGACAGGGATCTTTATATTTGCTAATACAAAGTGAGATTAACGTTGTACTCTGGACTAGTTCTTAAAAAATGCATGGTTTTACTCCATTTTTGGAACAACACCTGCATTTGTTGAGGTGTGGAGAGATGGAAAGGATCAACAGTGATTTTTCCAGTCTCCTTTATGAAAAAAAAGGTAGTGCTGTCATGTGTTGCAGTTTAACAATTTAAGGATTTGCATATCACTACACCTTGTCACTTTGTTGAAAGGAGAGTACAAGAAAGCAAGAGAGGGCTCATTAATTACTTTGGATTCTTGGTAGTAAGACATTACTTTGATTTTAACTTTTTATTTAAAAATGCAAGGCTAACTGTAAGGAAAAGCTGAGCAAGGGAGTGGTGAAATGCATTGAGCCAGCTCTCTGTCACATAGTCATCACTCCTGGGACTAGCCAGTTACTGAGCTCAGTGGTTGATAAATCGAAATGAGACCAAGGCCATCCCATGTGTATTTGTTAATGTGCTATTCTTCCACTTTGTTGTCCAGAACATACACTGGATTCTTTTGCTACAGAGGGTTACAATTCAAAGGCACTCCTGGATTGCAGCATTCTCCCCACTGTTCTGCTGTTTGTGAAAGATGGGCTCTCTGGTTCTCAGCATTACAGATGACACTCTCACCTGGATTCTTGCATTATTAGTGCTTAAATTAATCTATGAGATAAAGAGATCATCACATGATTGCCCATTACTGGCCCTAGGTCTTGGGTGCCCCTAAACCTGAGAACAGGAACTGCAAGGACAAGGCCAGAAAGAGGATGTGATACCTGTGGCTTACTAGCTTCATTCCAAATCAGCTCTCACAGTACAAGCACTGAAGTGAAAGAATTTACATATCACAAGCCCAAAAAAACGAAACCAGAAGAACTCCTTGGCTTTGAAACAGAGGTACAGAGGCAAAAAAGAGCAGCTTGTATTGCTCAGCTCAAATCCAGTGGGTGCCTCCTGAAAATGCCGTTTCTCAACTGGCTTAAACTGATTGAAGTGCATTTTACTGCTGGGAGGACTGTTACTGCTATTTTGCCTGCCTCTGCCCACATTCTTCTCCAGTTTTCATGCAAGCCTCTCTTCAAGTTTTACTATGTGAAGTGCACTGAGATTTAACATGTCTAATTCCAATTTTGTCTTTCAAGCTTCATAAATGAGATATTTTATCAAAACAATCAATTTTAATGCTTCTCCCCACAATTTACCTACTGTTGTCCATCTAACCTTCAGAAGATATAAATCAGATGATACATTAACTAATAAAAGTAAACAAAATGCATGAGCCACAGTCTAACATTCAACTCAGCTTAAGGTAAATTTTTTATTCACTGTGAAGAAAATATTCTCTGAGGGTTTNTTGGCAAAATGAATGTTTTATCAGGAGCAGAAGTTTGGAAAAAGTAACATTTTATCAAAAGCAGAGACTTAAGAGAAAATGTCTTTTTATCAGGCATAAATTACCATGGCAATTTAAGGAGAAAAGCTTGCTGAAAGTAGAGTTTTATCAGGAGTTTTGCTTGAGGAAATTAGTGTTGCATGAAGGG
>VYZS01089094.1:41265-59057 GCA_013400695.1 Neodrepanis coruscans | reverse complement strand
TAGTGGTAAAACCACAACACCCAATTACAACTGTTTTTCAAAACTAAAATCTACTTGAATTAATTGATTAATCTGTTGCAGGAGGAGTAGAAAGATAGAAGTCCCCAAAATCCCTAGAGGGCTACACTTTTGAGGCTTTGAAAACTTTTTTTGTTTTGCTTGGATTTTTCTGGCTGTTGTGTTTTTGTTGTTGCTTGTTTCTGGTTTTGTTTGGTTGTTTTTTGGTTTTAGTTGCTTGGTTTGGTTTAGAGGGAGTTGGTTGGTTGATTGACTTTGGTTTTGGCATTTTTTTAATAAAAACTCCATTACCTCACTGTAGACTTGAATTCTTTTTCCTGGAAGTGATAAAGTTTTTGTCATTGATTTCAATTGTATTGTAGGATCTGATGTTGCCTCCAAGGAAATAGAAGGCAATGTTCAAATGACTAATGTTTAATGAGATTTTCTATGTGATTATGAACACAACATTAAATATTTTATTTCTCTTGGTTTAAATGAAAAAACATCAGTTGCTATCTATTTGCATCTTAGAGAAAAATAGGTATCCTCTCTCCCACCATGTTTTGAAAAACAGACCTGAAGAGCTATCATTTGCAATTAGGTAACCAAATTAATCTCTGAAGTTTGTAGGAGGTTTATGCACAAGATCAAATCCATGTTGTTTTTTTTTTTTTTTTGCTCCGTGTTGCAACAACCTTTGTAGTTTACAATGACATTAACATTTCCAAACACAACTGCTTTGGCTTAGAATCTATGTCCAGTTTTATCTATTCAATTTTGTATTAATGGCATTTAATAAATTTGGAGCAATTAATTAACTCTTGAATAAACTAAATAAAAATTATTAATTAACTTTGGAATTAATGAAATTAATTTGTCGAATTGTGGTTTTACCTCTGCACCTTCTTTATTTGAGGTGCAAAAATGACCAGCATTTTTAGAAATTTAAAACAAAATTAAAAAAAAAAGAAATTTGGATAACCCAAAACACACTAAATTTCTAAATATATGCAGGTATCAATAAATAAATAAGACAACCATGTTGCTCTGAAATACTGTAATACAAGTTCCTATTTATGGATCCAAAATTTCAGTTTCAAGATGCTGCCTTANGCATTTTTAGAAATTTAAAACAAAATTAAAAAAAAAAAGAAATTTGGATAACCCAAAACACACTAAATTTCTAAATATATGCAGGTATCAATAAATAAATAAGACAACCATGTTGCTCTGAAATACTGTAATACAAGTTCCTATTTATGGATCCAAAATTTCAGTTTCAAGATGCTGCCTTACTAAATATCCTTTGTCATCATCTTTTTTGTGGCCCTGACCTGGTTCAGTGCCTTTATGTAGGAAACAGCTGCTCCTCTGTTTTGTCTTCATCTCTGCAAAAACATAACGTTTTCTTTTCCATGAGGTATTGAGAAGTTATTCTGCTGTTAGCATAATTTGGACTGTCCTGACTGTTTCAATTATGGAAAAGAAAAAGACTTATATCTGTAGTTCTAACAAGAAAAGAAGTGGGTTTCAATTTTCTTTATGAAATAGAAGTTATCCAACAACAATTTAATGCAAAAATAATAACTGTGGGTATGTGAAAGGTGAATGCATGCTGAGAAATCTGTGAGCTGCATTGTATCATGCCTGACCGATGTAGGGATAGGAAACTGAAGAGGCTTAGAGGCTTTCAGTCTGATTTCTATCCATTCACAGTGAATTAACCAAAGACCTTGCCTCTTTGTGCAAGCTGAATAGGCTGATCGCTGCAGCATTACATGAAGTGTCACTGTCTCCCCAGTGAAGGAATCAGGGAGCATTTGCTTTTCCTCTACTAGAATGGGAAAGAGGCCAAGAGAACTGATGGGAAGGGAACTGCACCTATAGGAACAGCTGAAAGAGGTTCCTTTTTTGTTTCTGCAGACTTTTCACCCTCAAAGACCCTTATGTACCTAACTCTGCTGAAATAATTGGAAATTAGCAGCTTTAGTTATTGAATCAATTTCTCTAAGAACCTCTGCTCAATTTGAAGACATCCCAGTATGCATTCTTCCCAATAGATAGCACTAAAAATAACACAATGGAATTTTTTGCGTACTGTGCCTAACATCAGCCTCAAGAAAAAAAAAAGCTGGCTAAATAACAGGGGTTTTGTGCAAAGGGAAAAACTAGATTTTTTTCTTGTTGTTCATTTGGTTTTCACCTGAGATTTCTGAAAGCTAACCTAAAGAACAAAAGAATTCTCACTGCTAGCTGATTTTCATAGATCAAAATCAGGAAGCTCCTGAGGGTACACAAGTTGAGGCAGAAAGGTTTCTCATCCATCTGTGGATGTTATCATTTGCAATGTACAGTAGGTCTCCAGCATGTGACAACACCTGGTCATATTCTGATTGCATCATTGTTGGTGTAGGGAATGGGAAGGAGATTTTTCGCAAACCACCATTCCAGAAGAAAGTTGTCAACATTCCCAAAATATGTTTATGAACATTAATAGGACTATTATGAATCACTAGTCAGAATTGTGTGAGCAAAAGGGTGAGGCTTTGAGAGATCCAGGCAGTCAGATGAATCAGAAATTGGCTTCATCTGACCTTTTTGTTCCCACAAATATGAAAGATACAGCCGTGCAATTATTCCCACACAGTCCTTTGGACTAGTTTAATTCTGTGTCCTGATAACCTTCAGATCAGGGCTGAGTTCTGACAGATACTCATGTGGAGGATAAAGCACTCCTAAGTAGGTCTGGGCATAAGCAGACAAAGCCACTATCACCTTATTCCTGTGCCTTGAGTATCCATGCTGCTTTGTATTCTTTCTCACAATTTTTGCAGCTCATCAAGGGTGGCATAAACTAGCTGGAATAACTGGAATGGATAAATACCATCCAGCTTGCTAGGACAAGTAAAAACCTCATGCCTCCCAAGAAGGGCTGCAGGGAGCTGGAATGCAGAGCTTCTTTCCACATCTGAAAAGAGTATTTCCAGAGACAATATCCACACAGAGCCTCTCATATTAATAAGTAACACGCTTAAGATAATTGTGGTCAGATTTTTTTATTTCCGTTTAAACAAATGGTCTGTTTTATCTATTCAGAGGAAAGAAAGTAATGATAATGAGAGGGTAGACTGACCTTTATTTTTGCTTGAGACTTCTTTGTGCTTCTAGTGTATTGCATAGCTCTTAGATAATACCATTAATGTTTTGCTCTAGCAAGGCATTGGTTAAATGGCATTAATGATAAGTTTCATGTTTTTCTGATTTACCATGTATGCATGAATATTTTCAGTGCTGCACACTTATTCTGGTTTTGCTTGGTTTTTCAATGGTTGAATTGTAACTTTTTAAAACCATGACCATGTGTATAATTCTCACATATTGTGTATTCATCTACAGCTAGCTTTAATTAAGGGCACTTGAATATGGAAAGTAACTGACTTCAGGCAGATCAAATAGCTCCATTTAAATTGACCTACGGTGTCAAGGGAGAACAGGGCAAAAGTAAAGTCTTCTCCAACGTCATTCATTTATCAGCAAAACTAAGGGGTAGACATCAGAGAAATATGAATACCTGAAATTCAGCTATTTTGGGATTTTGAGTCTGGGTCTAATTGGGATTTAAGTCATGCCTTGATTGTGTACTTTTCTTCCACTGAGGGTGAATTTTGCTTGCATAAAACAGAAGAAAGATTTTGCATGCTGAGTGGTGTAATAATGATGTACTGGCAAAGCTGGCAAGTGTGGTTTACAGAGCGTTTTTCTCAGTATGTCCCCCTGGAATAAGGCATAGAACATAGAAAACACTGTTTTAAATGCAGACTGATATGAACAAAAATAATCAAGAAAAAAACTAATTAACTTGTGTCACTGTCATGTGTAGCAGTTGTATTTCTGCATCTCTGTGATAGATCAGTTATAAAGAACAGTAATTAGACAGATAATTATGGACAGACAGTTTAAAGTGGTAGTAGTAATGTTAAAGTAAGTTACTTTCATTTAATAATACAATCATCACTCTTCTGTCATTAGAGTGACTCTGATGGGCAGTAAACAAAAGCAAAAAAAACTTTATTTAAAATTCTTGATGGAATGAAAAGGTATGATCTTTGATTTTCTGGCAGAATTCAGCTTATATATAACCCTTCTTATATTTTCCTCCCTGCAATAGTAATCAAGAAATTAAATAAAAACCCTTAAAGTAATGCTATGTCTATTATTCCAAATAAAAAGACTATTATTTATGTTGCCTGAAAGATTTTGACCATTTAAATAAATGTGTTTTTAAATGTCACACGGTGTAAAATCTTCATCTCAAAGGAGTGTACTAGTTGGAAAATTTGTAAAATACAGGTTTCTTAACAGAAACAGAATATTTTTGTTTGGAAAAGAATTAATTATGCAGAAAATAAAGTCACTTTATTCTTCCATAGGTCTTCTACCAGAAGTTTTATTGCTGTAGCTATAGTGGTTTATTATACTGCTACAATTCAGCTGGTTGACTAGCATTTGTAGGCAGGTAACAAGGAAGAGTTATAATCCTAAACTTCCTTAAAATTAATTCAAATGTAAGTGACTCTCCATCAAGATTTGGTGCTCCTGAACTATAGAACATAGTACACTAAATTAGCAAGATCTAAGATTGAAACTTTTAAAATATCCTGTGCCTGGATCCTGGATCCTGTTTCCTTAGATTCCTAATAGCCTAATGGATGTATGGTTTTCTTTCAAATACTGGCTTTTCAGAACTGAGCTGTCACAGGATTTTCTGCACATCATATCAGATCCTCTTGTCATCATCAGCTATTAAAATCTGAAGTATGTCTAGTAAAATGTTTTTTAAATAGCTTGTAGTTTATGGAAAACTGAAATTTACCAGAAGAATGAGAACTTGAAATTTAAAATAAATTTAAAAAATGAAGAAGAAAAAAAGAAATGAAAAAACATAGCAGTGCTGGAAAATAAGTATCTCTTCCTGTCTGGAGAACAAATGCTTCATAGTTGACATTCATGCCTTCAATGACCCCCTTCTTCCCATATGTATAGTAGGATACGTCCAGTCAGACTCTGTGGTGAGGACAGGTGTGGTTCACCACCAAGGCATACCATCCTGCTAAAGCAGGTATGGGACAGAAGGCTTAGTACCACATTGGTGCAGCTGATCCCCCTTCTAAGCCATCACATCCAGGAGCGGAGCTCAAGGCATCCAGGGAAGGAAAGGTAAGCTCATTCCTCATCTTGTCTTTGGCTGTCTGCTCATGATAAGGTTAAGAAAAGGGATGATCCTAGCCAAACTGTCTTTGGTGAAATCTTGTTTCTCCGATAGGGCTGTGGCAGGGAAAGATAGGATTGGTCTCCTCAGCCCTTGGTGACATACTCTGGGGAGGGTGGTGATATGTTGGTTGTGGGGGAAACCTGGGAAGCTCCTGGGACCCAGAAATGCTGAATGGAGACCTCCCAAAGTGAAATGCTTCTCTTGCAGCTCCGTCAGCTAGAAGAGAGGGGAAAACTGAGATCTCTAAGTATGCATAGGGCTTCCCACTATGGGAAGCATCAGGCCTGGCTGCAACTCTGCACAGTGGGAAGAGACAGCAGCAGGTGGCCATGCCACTCATGGATCACAAGCCAGCAGCCTCATTCTGTGCTGAGCATTGAAGCTTTGTCCCGTCCATTTCAGAGCTAAGGTCATGGTGAAAGCTTCTCAGTTGAAACACTCTTTGAATTTCTTCTCTGCAAATGCAGACCAGTATAAGTCATACAGGTTTTTAAGAAACCATAGGATTTATACTGGAGTGGGGACAGGAATTCATCCTCAGTGACCTAGGGGAAAGTGTGAAAAACACATTTCATAACTGTCAAGTATCACGCAATGCTTTTCCTATAAATGCATTTTTTTTCACTTTTCTTTCAATTTCAGATAAAATATCAGGCTGTTTGCGTAAGTTCAAAATGTTAGTACCACTTTGTCACAAAGGGTTTAAATAGCTCTAATTATGAGAAGAATTGTTCCAATATTTCTGGGTAGAGTGCAATGACAGATATTGAGAATAAATGTATATCTCAAGCTATATTTTTGCATACTTATAAATGTGGACCAATGCAAGATCCTATAATTGAAATTAATATAAAGAAATCAGTTGAAGGGTATACAAAGCATTGCAGCATTGCAGCTGGAGTAAAAACCAACACAAACAAAGGTTGTATAAATGATTTTTAAATTATTTGAACAGCTAAATGCTTTCAATATGCCAGAGCTAGTCTGCATATAAAATATGTTGCATATTCCAATACTACATGTCAGTTCATAATTAAGAACAGGAAGTATGGGAGCTATAGAAACAGGGTACTCTTTTTTTTTTTTTTTTTTCCTGTGGAGGATAAGATGAATAATAGAAGTGAAGAATAGAATTGTGGTTTGAACTTTTAGACTCAAATCCTGTACCACTGAGATCAGAAGCAGCTTTGTGTATGTGTTTGGGAGAACTAAATGCCAAAAAGATTTAGAAAAAAAAATATATCTGTGTTTCTTATTTTCTCTCTGGTGCTTTATAGATTTCTGTTTGTTTAAAAAAAATTACAAAAAAAAGTATCTGGCATATAGGAATATAGTTCTATTATTCTTAGGCACCTTTCCTGTGGATTGCAAAAGTTTGGTTTTATTTTCTCTACATGCCTCAGCACTTCTGTTTCCATCTGGAATCAGAGATCAAAGAACCGCAGCTCCACAAGCAAGCAAGCATTTCTCTCTTGAACTGCACAAGGAAACACTGGAAGGCTTACAAAGAGGCGTGCTGTCGCAGGGCTGGGGCCAGAGCACCACAGAAATGCATTGCTTCAGCTTACTTCAGGGGAAACCAGATCACTTTTAGGAAGGCTGATGCTTAGGTGCATTGCACAAACCTATCTGAAGAGCTTATGGACTGGTTTTGTACTTCGTCATAATACATATGTTTTAGAAGGAAGTGCCCCTTTTAAAGCACAGCATTATAGTAATCAGACGAAAAGCAGAAGAGAAGCTCATTTAAGTTAACTGGCAACATGCTGTGCACATTATGGGACCTCACTTTCAGTAGACTCATAAATTCCAAAGTGTTTTGAATGGGACTGTGTTGAAGAACAAAGCAAAATGGGCTGCATTTAAACATGATCCTACTCCTGTATTTCTCTTCTCCTAAGGTTGTAACTTATGAATTAGAGTAATTACTATAGCTTCTGATTTGCTGCAATTAGTCTCTGTCTTTTTTTCCCATATAGTGTTGAAAAGGTCAGGCCAGAAAGATCCTCTCCATGTGTGTAGCTGCCCCCATCACCCTGAGGTCTGTGTACATGTACGTCTAGCTATAGATGTGAATTTGTCTTTATAGAAGAGACAAAATCTGGATATCCCTTTGACATTTCAGGAACTCTTAATAAAATATTTTAAATATGTACTTAGCTGAACTTACACATTATTTTGTACTTAGCAATACAGACTACATACAGCCAGCATTACTATTTGTCAGAATGATCCCTTTTTAGAGGTATAAAGAAGCACATAAAATAAGGTATGGATACCAAATTATATTTTGAGAGTGAATCACTAATTTACCTAATCTGATAATTTCAATTCTTTTGCTACAGATGTGAAGATAAAAGACAGAAAGTATCATCTCATAGGGAAAGGCAGATCTGCATGAAAATCATCTTTTTCAGTTCACTAGGTTGGGATTACAGTTGTAAATATGAGCTGAACTAACAGCTGCCAAAAGGGGGAAGTCTTGCTCTCTGCTCTTCTCTGCTTGAGACTTCTTTTTCTTAACCAACAGCCAAACACCCCTGAGACAATGCTGGCATTCCTCTGACCAGGAAAGAAGCCAACTTAAAACCAAAAAAAACCCCTTTGTTTTTCATTTGTGAAGGTGAGGGGATTGCTTTTTTAATTTTTTTTTTGTGCCATTTTTGTGAGTCAAATGAACTTCCCTGTCTGTCAGACGAGTGCTAGAGCTGGCTGCTGTGGAGAATGGAACAGAGAAGTTGGGAATGAACAGAGCAGATGGCTTCCAGGGAAGTAGGGTCTCCTCCCTTCCTGTGATGCAGAACCATGAATTCAACTCTATCCATTTTCAGAAATCATAACCCTACAGCACAAAGTGATTGAAACAAACAGTTTCTTTTTTGGTTGATCCAAACCCCAATTTTTGTATCTCTGTGGCTTATACACCAAGCCAAATTATTAAAGTCAGGTCTCTCAAAATATTTCTTTTACATAAAAAAGATATATTTGTTCACAAATGATTTTTAGGTCTCTATTTTTGAATGAAAAGAATTCAGAGTTCCAGATGAACTGTCATTTAGAAACTTAACATCTGAGTTCAAATACATCTTCTGGTATGTGCATATGTGAGGTTACAAATGTAGTGGCTTTGATCATTTTTGTAACATTTGCTTTACTCTTCTCTGCTGTTCTCTCTCTTCTGAGTCATTTGAATATTACTCTGGGCCCTGGATGAGGGCTACTTTACGAATTCCAGCTAAGAGCTTGTCTCTTTTCAGATAAAACAGAGATTAAGTACCTGCTACTCTTGATTGGCTGTATAAATCCAAAATTACTCCACTGAAATTGGTCAGCTGAATGATTTTGCTTTCCTGATTCTTCTCCGAAGTGTGGTAACTCGGACAAAGCCATCAGGACCAATCTCTCTCTGTATTGGACGTGGTACAAGTATGTAGTGTTGGGCAAGCAAACTAAGGACTGTTTTTCTGTGAATTTTGGCTGCTTGCAGTGAATATCTACACACAAAAAAGTTGGATTAAAAAAAAAAAGTTAATCCAATCTCCAGACTTACCTGTAGTCTAACACAGAAAGAGGATTCTCAGTGGGGTATGTTGTATTGAATTCAATTTGGTGTTTCCCTGATACCTTCTGTCCCTGAGATCTGGCACAGAGAAACTATACCCTGCCACCAGGCAGGGTCTTTATAAAGGTGTTGGGGTGGGGGAAGGAAGCAAATGCAGACATGAGACTGAAAATATTTTTACATTGTTTTGAAACTGAAGTGAGGTGATTATTAAGTTTTCCATGAGTCATCTGGCATTATTAACTTACACAGAATTTTATATAGCACTTTGGTGTTTAGTTTACACTTTCTCAGTCTTCCATACCAAATTTTCTGTTTTCAGGCAAGATAGGTAATTTTACTCAAAGGAATACCACTAGGAAATTGATCTTCCAAACCTGGCAGCTATTCCTCATACAAGGCTTGGCTGAGATTGCACGACACAAGATCAAGGATTACAGCTTTCCCTCAGAGCTGTGGCATAGCTCAGGGTTCACAAATGGAATCTGCCTTGCAGAAGACAGGGAGCTGCCTATTACAGAGCAAACCTCCATGGTGGCTCCTGACAGCCTTGCTGTGCCAGTGATAGCATCCAGCAGAGGCAGCATAGGTACTTCTACTTATTCTCCACTGCTGCTGATGAAGGGCCTTTTGTGGGCCTATCCTCAGTATGGATATACTTATTTTTCCTAGTTTAGACACCTCCACCATCCCTTTCTCTCTTTCTCTGAACCTCCCTCTCTTTTTCTCTGGCTCTTTGAATGCTGTAGCATTGCTGGTATCTGTCTTCCAAGCCTTCAATCTCTAATTTGAGGAAAGGGTTTTAGCAAGGCTCACATGAGCTATGTCATCTCCTTTTCCTGCTGTGAACAATTTTTCTTTCCCACAGGTCTAGTCTGGTCTGGTCTGAACCAGACCTTTACAATTGGCAACCTGGGCTTGGGTAGCTGCAGCCTCTGCCCTCCTAGCTTCAGAACCTCACAGGGCAGAAGTCTCCAGCACTTGCTCCAAAAGAGGTTTCTGGCTTCATCCTAATCCTAGCCTACTAAGGATAATGTCCAATGGCCCTGGTTGGCATCTTCCTTATCTTCTTAGATCCCACAACTAGGAAAGAGATGGGTCAGTACGATGAACATGATAAGACAGCATATTTCATTCAGTCCAAATACATCCAGAAGAGGCTGAGAGGAGCTTGCATTTCAGCAGGACCTATAGTCCAGTCTGTCAGATTATAAATGATTTTTAAATTCTCCTGATGGCCTAAGAATATGAGAGGATTTAAGATGTGTAGGAAAAGGTCATTTTCTGTTTTAGAGCAACAGATATAATTGAAAAGGAAATTTTTTTCTGAAGTATCTTTGGATGGTATCAGTGAAGGGGATTGTACATTGCTTTGGTTATGTGGGTCATAGCAGTAACAAGCTACTGTCACCATATGAGCCGGTGTACTGAGCTGAGCTGGGATAGTTAATTTTCTTTGTAGCTGTCTGTATGGTGTTATGTTTTTGATCTGTGATGGAAACAGCATTGGTAAAACATATTTTCAGTTGTTGGTGAACAGTACCTTTGCAGTGCCAAGGTCTTCTCTGTTTCTCACTCTGCCTAGCCATCAAGTAGGCTAGAGATGGGTAATAGATTGGGAAGAGACACAGTCAGACAACTGATTCCAAGGGGATATTCTATACCATGCAACACTGTGCTCAAAAAACTGCTGCAACAAAACTGTGAGTTTGCCACGAGCTGCCATTGAGTGGAGTGTTGAGCAGTTGCTTTTGCATCACTTGGTTTTTCTTAGTTTTGTCTTTTTTATTTATTAAAAAGTCTTTATGTCAACCCACATGTTTTCTCACTTCTACCTTTCCAATTCTCTTCCTCATCTCACTGGCAGGGGTTTAGCTGCCTCCCAAGATTCTCACACACCATCTGTGTAATAAGTCCCTACCTTGAATACAAGTCTATGCAAATGTTTATGGCTTTATTACTCAGAGGCTAGACTGTCTCATAGCTCCAATAAAAACAGGGATATGCTGATGGGAGCATACATGATGTATGTGTGTGTGTATAATGTTCAAAAGAGCCCAAGTCATCCAAAACTGATCTAATACATTTGCATCTTTCACTGTATAAACTGAACTTGAACCATCAGAGTAAAAAAGTTCTGGTGGAGGAAAAAGCTGCAGAGGAAAAAGCAGGCATACCAGAGCAAGGCAAACATAAGTAATGCAGTTTCTCTGGGGAGCCATAGCATAGTCTGTAAATTTCTGAATGGCGATTTCAGAGTTAAAGGTAATGAGGGAATCTCCAGCGGTTCATTGCCTGGAGAAAATTCTGATGCCTCTTTCATTGCACAACTGAGATCAAATAAATTTGTCTTTTGCCATATACAGTACAACTGGCCACTCGGAAAAAAGCAAGCATGAAAGTATTTCTTTGCAAAGTTACTGGCTGTGACATGGAGCTGCAGTAGGTGGTCTTTCCGTTTCCTACTAAATGTGGCCATTTGCTAAGAACTGGATGTTGGGAAGTGTTTGCAGGCTCTTCATGCCTTAGATGCATCCAGACTCACAAATTAACTTCCACAGGAGTTTGCTGCCACAACTGAGCTTGGAAAATAAACATTTCCTCATTTAAGCAATGCTTAGAGAGCCCTCTTTGTTGCTGATTCCACCTGCCAGGGAATGGCATCCATATACTGGAGGAGGAATAGAATCAGCAGAACTTTTGGAGCTTCTGTCCAAACTGTTTCTCTCTGTTCTGACAAACTGCTTTTCCTTCCATCCACATTCTTTGTACAATAGCTTCTCAGAAACAGGCCCCCAACAAGGTATTGTTTGAAAAGGATAAACATAGCAGAGCTGGATTGTTAAACATCTGTCAAGTGTTTGTGATATTTCACAGCTGGCATATAAAATACCTTGTGGAAGGACCAGGCTTAAAGTTCGTTAGCAGTTCTTTGTGCAGTGAAAAAAACCTGTTTGTTCTGAATTTGGCTTCCTCCTTTTTGGTCAGAGAGGTAAAATCACAGACACTCAGGGAAGGCAACTTGTCTTTCTTCTCCTTCATCCATACTCTTTTTTTTAACACTGGATGACTTTTGATTTGTCTGTTTTTTTTCTTCAGTGTCAGCACTGGTAGATGTATGCTGTGCTTCGTCCCCGGTTGATTTTGGAGCCATGTCACCATACTCACTCATATTGATTGTATGTAAAAGTTCACAGAGCATCACTTCAGCAAAGTACAGATGCTGCCACTGGTGTTGTCCCTCTCCTTGTACATTTCCTGTACGAGAAGAAATGAAATTCCTGATAAAATGAGCAGCCCATCTCCTCCTGACCTGAGTGGTCATGGTGTCATCTCCAAGTGCACATTGTAAGGTGGAAGGTGTCCCAAGGGCTTTTACTCTTTTGTAAGAACTGCATTTATTAATCAGATACAAAACTCCCTGCTCTTTCTCCAGGTTTTATAGGCCAGGAGCAATCTGTCCCTAAATCCTGTCCTGTGTTTATAATTTGATAATATAGAATAGTATACGGTCAAAAAAGGAAGTGTCCCATATGCCCGTATTTCCAAATAACTGGCACATGGTGAGTCCTCTGCCAAAGTGTGCCTACTAGCCCGTTAACAAAATGAATCATGAGTATGAGTGACTTGAGAGTCAAATATTTATGGTGGATTCCAAACAAAAATGTCCAGGGTTACTGACATGCAGAAAAAAACTCCATAAAGCTATTTTTGTTGTTTTGTTTTGTGTCTTTTGTTTTGTTTTGTTTTGTTTTCATGACTGAAAGCCCAACAATATACAGTAATTTACTGTTTGGGATTTGACATGAGCACCACGAAGGTTTCTTTGTAGTTTCATTAGCAGCAGTAGCAGCGGGAATGCTGCAGAGTGAGTTGTTTCCTTGTTCTCAGCATGTTTCTTATTGGTGTCTCTCCAAAATAACTGCAAAGAGATAAACCTAAAACATAATTTTACTTCCTCCTAGCCTTCTATTTTTCAGGCTGGACAGGAATTTTCAATGGAAATACTGAGAGACAAGCTCTTACAGAGGGATTTCCACCAGCCTCACAAGGACTGGAACATTGCTCTGGTTATTTATCAACAAAGAAAATAAGTTCTAATATCTATGCCAGTCAAAGCACTTGGCACGGGGCTATATTAATCCAAGTATCTGAGTTTAAGTGGGGGGTAGAACTGACACCAGATAGATTTGTTCATACTTAGCACTTTGTTTGCTATTCTTCACAACAAAAAGAAGGCTGGGTTTATGTACATAAAAAGTTGAAATTGATGTTCATTTGGACCATATGAGCTTCCCTCTCTCATTGAGCAAAACTGGCTTTCTTTTTGCTGCCTCTCTGCTCACTGGCAGAGTGTCAAGGCAGTTTGATACTCCTTATACAGCCATGTACAAAGGCT
This sequence comes from Neodrepanis coruscans, assembly GCA_013400695.1. NCBI lineage: Eukaryota > Metazoa > Chordata > Aves > Passeriformes > Philepittidae > Neodrepanis > Neodrepanis coruscans. Next base: position 45,824 of record VYZS01089094.1, on the reverse strand, counting down.
CAGGCCCTGTGAGAGGCTGCATGGATTTTGTGCCCTTCCTCTCACTGCAGGCTGGCTGGAAACTCTGCAGCATCACAATCTTTCCCATTATAATAGAAATCAAAACAGAAGACTCAATCTTCTGCCCTCTTTGTGTTTTATGTAGGAGACTGCTGTCAATAAAAAACATACTGATGGACATAAAGTTTTTAGTTGGAAATAGAAAAGTAGGGTAACTAGAAATTGTTCTACTATGAAGAAGAATTTTGGGAATTATTTTGATACATGATCCTTTGGTAACCTGGAAATGTATGAAACAAACAAGAAGCTTATCTCCTTGTCTCCTTTGGATGGTTCCTTAACATACATTCTCATTCTACCCATTGCTCTAGGGCTAGGGAAGGCATTTGCAAATGGCTTGTATCATTTTAACAGGTGACTCACTTTCCATGAGATTTTCTTAGAGGAAAGCCCTGAGAAATACAGCCTATGAATGGGATAATACTAGAGGAAAATCTACTTCCTAAAAAGAATTTATAGCTTTCCAAATGGCCTCAATTTAAAAGAAATAAAAAGGGAATATTGTGTATTGGCTACAGCACAAAATTAATGCCAAGGAAATCCTTTCAATAAGGGTCTATATATCTTTCAGTTAGCTTGTGCTTAGCTTTCTGTTAATGCTGTTTATTTGCCAGCACCCTGTGAAGATTACAAGATATACAACACTGAAAACTCATAGGAAATTTTTGAATCGGGGTACATGAAAGTCACCTTTGCCTGTCAATGCCTTTAATCTGAGAGTCTGTGTGTTTTAGTTTGCAATAGGTTTTCTGGTGTCTAATAAGGTAACAGATTCAAGTAAAATCTTTCCAGCTGTTGAAGTGTTCTGACTGTCTATTATATTTTGTGAATTTTCTAGTGTTCAAAAGCAGCTGAGTTTTTACTGTATCATTTGCCTCAAAGGAAGAGCTAATAGTTCGGGGAGTGGTGGCTTTTGTTTTGGTTTAGTTTGTTTTAGTTTTCCTGATGATCTTCAAGCTTTTAGGACCCTCACTGAAATATTTTTACTTTGAAACCTCTATTGTTCTCCTGATTCAGTCTGGAGAATTAAAAATTCTTGAAGAAGAAGAGAAAACTGACAGACTAAAGCATGTTGGTTCACACATGGTTGTGATTTATAAATACACAATCACACAATCTTATAAGCTGCATTTCCTTAAAAAAAACAAGACTAATAAATGCTGTATCTATACTTGGCATTCCATAGTTGGCAATACACTTTCAGCTTCCTATTGTAATGGCAAATTTAGTACTTTCTAAATTAATTTTTTTGAAGACTCTCTGCATCAGTTGCCCTTTTTCAAATTTTTTGTATTATTTCATTTCATCCAAAAACAGTCTCACCACTAATGAGTTCAATGATTCACATATATATTCACAAAGATAGTTTTTCCAAGCACTACTTATAAAAAATCCTCAACTTGTTCTTTTTCCCCCTGTTTGATTTTTCCGAACTTTCTTTTACCAGTAAAAATCTACTGCTAAGAAGAAATTATCTTAAGCATAGGCCATGACAAAAAATAAGTGAAATATACTTGTCAATAATATCAAGAAAACATCCAAAATATATTCATTCTATGAGGACTAACATGGTCATATGGCATTGTCATAATATAGACTTTTCAGAGACTGGAGATCTAGCAAATATAAGTCTATTTGGATATTGTGGATGAACAAATCTGTATGACAGTAATTCTACTTCTCCCAAATGTACTATACTGCAATGTTCTATATTCTGTTTGTGAGAATATTGTGCAAAACTAACTTTGTGAAATTAAATAAGGAATTAAATATCTTAATCCTTCCAACCACAGATGTATGAAAATGGTATGCACAGGTATATAATTCCTCTGTATGTTTTATAGCTATTGTTTTGGTTGCTAACATCTATTGCTCAAAAACTGTGGCACTAGACCTGCAGGCCTGGAAACAGCTCTCACAGCTCTCTCCTTCCCGGGAGAGGAAACAACTTTAGTCTGTGCCAACTGGTGAGGTCAGAAAGCAGCAGAGATGGGATCTCACCACCCTTGAGGGGCAAGGGTCTATTTCAGCAATGAGGGAAGCTGTTGGTAATGAAGAGGTCAGATATTACTGTTCAGGTGATGAGAAATGTTTTGCCTATCTGTGAGAGTCACAGGCATCTGACATCAGCCACTGATTTTTCTCCCACAGTGCTCTGTGAGTACAGGTAGCTGGAATGTGACTCATGCATGTAACAGGAAAAGTTTTGTCTTCTACTGGAAGTTCAGTTACCTCTAGGCTGCAGTGTAAAAACTGCTTGAAAGAGAGAAGCTGTAAAGTAGTTTGTAGAGAACGGAGCTACAGCGACTTTATATGAGCTGAAATTCTGCTCCTGAAAACAACAAAGAAGTGCAAAACCATAATTTCAGCTGATGAAAAAGGAAGAGACAGACAAGCATTGTCTGTTCTTCTTCCACAGAAGTCCCTGATGTAGACTTACAGCATTTCTTGGGAGTGAGCAAAGTAACACGGCAGTTTTGGATGTATTTGTGGTTTAAAAATCCAGCAGACGAACTTGCCATTTGTTTTCTAATCCTTGAATTCAACAGAATTTCACACAAAAGTTCTGAGCAGCACACTTAAAACAGTCAGGGAATAACACAGATCTTACCAGGACTCTAAATTTGGAGATGAAAAATTGTTTTAAATGGTATTTTATATTAGCAAGGGAAAAAAATGTTTCTGGTCTGAAATTTTATATGGCAACTTTCACCTCAAGTTAATGAAAACAAGCTGAGCTATAAACTTTTCAAAACTGGGATTTATGGAAAGGCTGACAAATCCTTTACTGGAGTGATGTGGCTGAGGACTTTAAAAGCTTTCCATGAAGCATTATTGATCACGATCACATGCTCCCAAGCACTAACACTGAAGACTGCAAGTCCAGTGTTTTTAATTACTGTGCCCTCCTGGTGACATGTCTGGCTGATAAGGTTGTGTCAAGTAGCTGGTCATCTGTTGGGTGGGGGCCCCATGAGTGGACTGATGTTGGTGTGCTTCTAGGCTGGCTCTCTGGACACCTCATAACACATCCCTGTCTGGGCCAGCAGCACTGTCATATCTAACAAAGTTTCTTTATACTACTCTTATGGGGAAGGAGGGTTTTTTAGGAGAATGTGTGGAGGGGAGGAAAGAAAAACACCGAAGTTTTGGTTTTCTTCCTCTTATCCCTGGAATTAAACACACATAGATTACTCAAAAGTAACTGTTTTTTTGGTGAGAGGCTGTGGCTTTACTTCTAAGTCTCTTCCATTTGATTTTCAAAGTGAAGCCATGTGATGACAGAAAAAACTGGTGATTGGACCTCAGGAAATTTGCAGTGCTGTTTTTGTGCTTCTAAATGACCAACATTGCTGCTTGTAAGGAACTGAGGCAAAAATACAGGCCCTCCTGAAGTCCTTGGCAAGCCTTCAGGCAAATGCTTTCAGTTGGGCCAAGATTTTACCCTAAGTCCTGCAAGCCATTAGTCTTGAGTTTTTAGTGGGTACACTCCTGCACAGACAGACTGCTCCTGCAAGCAAGGGTTAGCTAGATTGGCTCGAATTCTACACAATTTAAAACTTAAAAGAAAGTAATTTTGTAGTGAAATGAAGGGACTGTAAAAGGAATTTGGCTTTAGACAACTTGCTTCTGTTTGCATTTGGATTAGGCTGCAATCTCCTTGTCTGTTTTTAGAGCACGTGTCCCTGCCAGCATCAATAATCTATTTTCCTTAGTGCAAGTGAAAGGCTCTGATGGATCAGAGGTGTAGTCTGGTGTCCAGTGCTGCTCTGGATTTTTTCTTTGGTTTAGGAATCAGGCTACAGATAGTCAGAGACTGCAAGATATTCTTCAACATTTGTGTGCTGCCAACAGCCAATTCATTGACACATGGACCAACATACTCCCTATTTCCCATTGCTCTTTTTCCAGTCACTCCTATATTTTTTCCTTACCTCCTGACCTAATCCAAAAGCCTTTCTCTGCCCATTCAGTCCCTCCCAGCCCAATCTTAGCACTCATTTGCACTTGGCCTGGTTGTGTTATCATTGGCAAAAATCCTTTTATCCTGTCCAGCGTATTAATCCTCAAGCACTTTCTTGAACTTTTCAGATTCTCTCAAATACTTGTTTCCCCCACCTGTTCCAAAGTAAATAAATCAGGCCTTTAGATAATGAACATCAAATATATAATTTCACCTCAGGTCATAGTGTCATGTGCAAGTTAAGCTCAGAAGGGATAGAGGCTGATGGTGAAGACTACAAAGAAAACTATGAAGGAATGTGTGAGGTTAGCCATCTCTCCAGAGAAGCCTATAAAAGGTGTAGTGGTGACATTAGAAGGGACTGTGCACAGGGGACCCTAGCTCCTACTGGCATACACTGCTGCCCTGCGGGAACGTGTTCTACAGCCTGCAAAGGTATGGCTCCACTTGTGTTCTCCAAGCAGCTAAACTCTTGTTGTAGGTTGAATCTAAAGCCATTTTCCCCCCCTTCCTCCCCAACGCAGCAGGCGGGGGG